>JAQGBD010000314.1:0-35587 GCA_034698165.1 Punctoribates punctum | reverse complement strand
TCTCTCTCTATGCCTAACAATTCTATTGATTTTATAGATTAATATGGATTTTGTTTCAATATATTTGTTCAACAGATGGGAAATGAGTTGACCCCAACTCAGGTCAAAGATATTCCGTCGCACATAAAGTGGTCGACAGAAGCAAACGCTTTATACACACTCTGTATGACAGATCCGGACGCTCCCAGTCGTCAGACACCCAAATATAGGGAATGGCATCACTGGCTCGTAGTTAATATCCCGGAAAACAATGTGGCCAAAGGCGAAGTCCTTTCCGAATATGTTGGCGCCGGACCTCCAAAAGGTTGGTTCCAAATAACCAAAAATGTAATAATGAGGCGATTGGTCTGTTGTTAGGCACTGGACTCCACAGATATGTCATTTTAGTGTATAAACAGCCCAATCGGTTGACTCCTGACGAACCCAAACTGACCAACAGATCGGGCGAAGGCAGGGGAACGGTAATTACTTAACTGTTTAATGATTGAACTTATTGTGGAGTAATTGCTATAATCTATTGTTTAGTTCAAAATCCGTTCGTTCAGTAAAAAGTATAATTTGGGAGAACCGATAGCCGGCAACTTCTTTCAGGCGCAGTGGGATGACTACGTCCCCAAACTCTACGAACAGCTCAGTGGCGACTAAACAACACAATTAAGGCTTTTAAAGTTTATTTGAATTTAATATCAATAATGAAGCGAATCATTTGTACCCAAACTATATGTAACTAATAATTCGAAAAATGAACTCTTCTTTCAAAACGAGTTAATGGAAAATATGTTATAAGAGTTTGATTTTTGTGCATTCGTTTCAATAAATGGGAAATCGATATAAAATTTAAAACTGGAGACCAATTGTCTTATATTTATAATAACTTTGAATTAATTTAAATGTATATCAACTCAACTGAAACTTAACAGTCGATGAGTCAAACGTTTGATGAGATTATGACTGAAATGAAAGCTTCAAATATACCAAAACATGCGATCAATTGTCAACACTTTCCATAAATTAAGAGAAAAATATTTTTTCAAACAAAAGATTTAAAACATTCACTCTTTTGAGCTACAAATCGGTTTCCGATTTTTGAGGACTCTTCTCAGTCATGCCGTCCCCCGAAGTCTCCAAAATCGAAATCGAGTTACACTCTTCGGGTTCGTCCAAAGTTTCGTTTGGCTCTTCTCTCAACCCTTCGATGTCCTCATTATTGGAGTTGTTTTCCGATTGCATGAGAAGGCCATTGATTTCGTGTTGGCTGTGATCAGAGCACATGAGACCCCCGTCCGGCAGTTGCTGTCAAACCATTTCATTCGATTATTTAATTGAATTTCATTATTAAATCAAAGCTTAAAAATGGGTTACCGTTAGTTTGGAGGGATCCGCGTGAGTCCGACAGACAGAGTTCGGGCAATAAAAGCAAAGAGCAGTCGCCGATTTGCCACACGTGTCACAGAAGTGTCTAGGACACTCCCATTTGCCCTTGGGGATTTGTTCCAATTTAAGACATTCCAAGTGATAGGATTTCGGGCATCCCTTGCGGTCACACATAATGAGGTCTCCTCCCTCTCCACAACTGAAGCAATGATCTTCACTGACCACAACCAATGACTTCCTCTCCATTTTCTTCTTTTTCTTTCGGCCGTTATTCTGTCCATTAGTGGCCGCCTTTTTATTATTTTCTTCTGTTTTATTAGGTCTGACTCCCAGAAAGCCGGAGCAGTTTGGTTGACGGCACACGCATTTGGTCTTTTCGTTTCCCCGACAGTCGAGATTGTAATTGAATGTGAGTTCAGTTCCGGACGGAATGTCACAAATGGCGAACAGACCGACTCTTGTGCTCCCGTTGACCATCCATTTCTGAGTTTCGCAATTGGGTTGACACGAGTGGTTCATAAAACGGGCCAAATTTCCTTTAGGACCGGCGTCTATGATCTTATCCTTATCGATGGTCAGGAAATAGAAGTTCGACTCATTATTTTCTGCGGCGCTCTTAAGTCTTCGCTGACATTCTTCCTCATCGATGAGTTCTCCCACATATTCGACAACAAACTGACCTTTTTTTATGTCCTCGAGAGCTGTGAGACCCCAACCGGCGGAATCGGTTTTGAATGGTTTGGCCAAAACATACTCTCGTTTTTTGAATCTCTGGTTTTTGCAGTTATCTCCAGCCCTACACAGTTTTGGGTCGCACTCAACCATCAGAGCTCTGTTAATGCAGTTCTCGTCATTGCATTCGTTATTTCCTTTGCATTCGCATAAACTTATCTGCGATTCGTCTGAATTAGTCATTTGAACCTTAGGTCCGACCGCTTTATTTGACTGAAAACAAATCAAAATTCATATAACCATCGATTTAATGGAAAGACTTACTCTTATATGAATATAAGGCGGGGGCTTATTGACGACCATAGCTTTTCTGATAGCAATTTTTGACTCCTCCCAACTCTTGAACTGTTCGGCCGCTTCTTCAGTGGCTAAACAGTATATATGAATGAGAATAACTGAATGTATGTCCCGATTGAGTGAATGAATGAATACCTAATTTGAATGTTTTTAGTAGAGATTTGCTGCTCTTTTTGGCGCTACTGTTGACCACTTTGTTGTCGCCCTCCATATATTGAAAGACTCTTCCCTTATGAACCCAAAAGAAGTCGTGCGAACCAAAGAAGTAAACGGGGAATTCTCCGACACCGTGCGGTAGTTTCATGATGTTGTCGGGCACAGCCTTTGGATGGGATATCTTTCCCGGCCACCAACGATAGAAGCCGAGCTTCACCCAAACCACTTCTCCATAATGAAGAGGTTTTCTCGAAGTACAGTCAGAGCAATAAAAATTTAATTCCGGGTCCAAAGGGTAGTCCAAACACGAAGAATGAAAGGCCGCCGGACATGACTCACAACAAACTAATTGTCCCCCTTTTGCAGAATAAATATTAAGTAAACAATAAAATAGACGCTTTCGGTACTCACCGGTCAGACACGAGAAACAATAGTTGACGTTCACATGTCTGTCCTTTTTCTTGTGTTGTCTGTGATCCGGACAAATGACATAGTTTTGCGATACCTGTAGAGTTCCGGCGGCGATACAGTAATCCCCCAAATGATAAGCTGTAGGACAAGAGATGCATTTAACGAGACGACGCCGGGAGGGCCGGAACTCCTTATCGTTTTGACTTTCAATGTGACAGTTAAGGCAAAAGTGGACAGGGCAAACGAAACTGTCTTTTTGGTCACTGTATTTGACGGGATAACCCTTTTCGAGGCAACTCATGTGATAAAATTTTCCACACTTGACGTCAGCGCACTTTTGGGTCTGGTTTTGTTGGCCGTCCTCTACGTTCTTACAGACAAAACACGAGTGCTTTCCTATAAAATTAAAACTCAATTGAATTACATTAATAGGAATGAAATAATGAATACCTGATTCGCATTCTTCACATTTGAATTGATTGTCATTTCCCTCATATTTGGCGCACTTTCGGTGAAACATTTGATAGCAAACACCACTACAGCACAATAGGTCTGTGCCCTCGGATTCGTTGCATAAAATACAAAACTTATCGAAACCAGTCTTAACGCCATCGATAGCTTCGGGCTCTGATGTAGAACTGGTGTCTTCACTACTGGCGAAGTCATCCAAATAATCGATTCCAAAGGGAACCACTGAGTGCTCGTTATTCTGAGCAATCGGTTTATCTGTTAGACTATTCTGTTCGCTATCTTTTTCTGACAATTTTTTAGACTTCAAAGCCTTTGAAACGCTTCTCTTCGGTGTCTTTTGTGAACTTTTGGGTTCAGGTTTTTTCTCTGATTTCAAAACCTTTTGCAGCGTTTCTTTCAAAGGCGGAGAAGTTTTAGAGACAGTCTTCGAGTTTCGTTTGTTCGCTGATTTTTTAACCGGAGTTTCGGCGATAACCAGATTTCCTTCGCTATCGCTTTCATTGCTATCGTTTTGTTCTTTACTTTTAATTGAATTCTGTTTTGCGTTCGATTTTTGACTAATTTTAGATTTAGGAGTCGTCGGGGTTTTGGGAGTGACCACAGGATTGAACTCAAATTCTGTAGTTTGCGCGAACTTTCTATCGGTGTAAAGCGCCCTCAGGTCCTCTCCGAGTAGATCCCATCTTCTTTGGAGCATATCTTCTAATTCTTTACGGTCTGCGCCCGGGTTTTCTTTTTCAACAGTTTCGTAGTGACGGTCCATATATGTGGCGAAGTCTCCCTTTTGAACTCTCTTTCTCCACATAAGTCCGGGAGTGGTCTGCGATATATTTACAGCGTCGGCGTCGTCATCGAAATCGTAAATGTCTTCGGGCGAAGAATTCAATTTTTTGCGCTTCAAATCGTTCTCTCCTTTGATGGAAGTCTCAGACTTTCGCCGCAAATTCGCTTTTGATGACAGAATGTATTCAAAAGTAAGGCCTCTGACTCTGTCTTCGCGGCTCATTTTGGAGGCTTCTTCGGCCTCATCAACAGATTGGTCCCATTCCTTCTTAAGAGAAGGTTTGATCGCGAATTTCGATGCGATTTTAGAGGACTGGGCTTTCGGTGAATTTTCTTTCTTTAGGGCTTCGATTTTCTCCAGAAATTTAGCTCTTCCTTCGAAAGGCATCACTTGACCGAGAGATGTCCACCCGCGCAATGCTTGGGGTCCGAAGTACTGGACGTGATATACGTGACCGGCCTTATGGGTGACACCTATTTAAAAGAGAAATACGTTAAATGAGTCGAATAAACACTTAAAAGAGTATTAAATACCCGAAACTTTTGAATAGAAGCCGGAGATTGGGTCCACGGATACCATACACGGCCAGAATGGATAGCCCGACACTTTGGCCCAAATCAGGTCTCCAACTAAATATTCGCCTTCTTTTGGGGGAATCGTTATTAAGACGTGTCGGTCCACTATTTTGGAAGTGGGCCCTCCCATCAATTCGATGCACTTTTTCTGTGACATTAAGTCATTGGAAACCGACTTTTTCTTCGAAGAAGTCTTCTGAGAACCGGGAGTTCGAGCCATTGGTTCGCTTTCATTGGTATTACTCTTAATTTGGTCGATAACTGAATCCAATTTATTAGTCTTTTTCTTTCTGGTACTCTCTCGCGGAGAACCCGATGTTCTTCGTTTAGATTTTCGCAATTGAGGGGTCGACTCATTTGAAGGTATACTACCTTTTTTAGTATTCTCCTCTCCTTTCTTAGGGGACACCGGATTAGAGTCATTGCTCTTAATAGAGGACCTTCTTTTCACGTCATAAGTAATCATTTCAGGGTTCGGTGTCTTTGCCTTTTGGAGTCTTCCATATCGGCTTCGGGTGAGTCTCTGCTCAGAATTGCCTTCCTTTTGATTGTGATTTGATTCGGATTCAACCGAAGTATTGTTTATGTTAGGAGTTGTTTGAGTGCTGTTCCTCTTATTTCTGGTCACAACCGGTGTCACCGCTGGAGTCACATCAACTGCAGGCTTGACTTCAGACTTCTCAGGAGTAACCGCTTCTGTAGTCTTTTCAATTGGATCTTCTTCTGTCTCTTCTGTCAATTGTGATGTGATCTCACCGTTCGTCAGTTGTTCGCAATTCAACGTCTCTTTGACTGAAAAGTCTTTCTCTTCATTCTTCTCAACTTCTGATCCATTTTCAAGAGGTTTTGTTTCATCTGAATGGTTATGGATTTGACCCGAAGAGCCATTCAAATGAAGATCTGCTGATTGTGAAACCAATACTTCATTGGATGGCTTCTCAGAAACACTTTTTTCATTGATTTCTGGTTTTTCAGAAATCACTTCAATTTGGTTGTCGTCTGACTTTTCGGTGGACTTCAGATCATTTGTTTGCGATTCGTTTATATCGCTGTTTGTCTCCATTTCTGACATTTGCGGTCAAATCAAAAGTTGGACTGAAATAGTATCCGAATAGTTTTGTTGACCAAAAGGTGGGAAAATTGTGAAAAGACTTACAGATAATTGTTTTGACGAAAATAAATAACAGTTTTAAGGCTCGACACGAGTCGAGTGACTCAAAAATGGCTCGAAATCTCTCAACACTTAATCAGTTATCAAATAGTTTTCAAATTATATTATTTGCGAATAAATTAATTCATAACTTATTGAAAACTAAAGCGAAACCAATGAGAAGACATTGAGATTACATCTAATTTTGATTAATTAAATTATAAACAAAATCAAAACAAATTAAAATCAAAACATTAATAAAAGAGTGTTGAAGAGTGAGTTGAGTGGCATTACTTGAACGGCAACTGAACAGCACTGCACTCCTCTGGGAGACCACTCACTCACTCCTGTACTGCCTTACCATAGCTTACCATTGGTTTCCCCAACAAAACCATTGCCTTAACTTAACAGACATTAATTCAATCAAATATTTCGATCACTAAATCATTTAAATTTTGTTTACATAAAACTATCAAAAATTTGTGATTTATTTCTACAAAGAAATGTCTAATGAAAGCAAATCCAAAGAAAACAATCGGTTATTACAATTTGCCATCACTTTTGCCATCACTTTTGCCATCACTTTAATTATAGATTATTTCAGATATTTTTCAAATATTCAGAAAATCCAATAACTCTATGATTAATAATATTATTACCCAATAATAAACTCAAACGATTTTAGCCGAAAGTGAATAAAAGCCGATAAAAGATCATTAATTGAAACCAAAAATATGTTAAAGAATTGTTTGAGAATATTGTCGTCTATTGTAGTCTATTGTCCACTGAGTGTCGGTGTCATTGACTTCTGGATTCAATGTTAGTCTACATCTATAACAACAGATATCTATAGTTCAAGTGATGGCATTATAAGAGATTCGTTTGATTTCAGGGCCAGACATGAGATCCGTTCGACTAATATCTTCAGAATTGCAAATTTTGAACTCTTTGTAAAACCGGTAAAATTGGTTTTCATCGATGGCCTCCACTTTTCAAATAATAATCTTTTTTGGTTCCAACAGAATAAGTATGTGATGGGCGCCGGTATTTGTGCCCTTTCTTTCTGTGTCGGATATATATTCTATATGAACCTTAAGTCCAGAACCAATTGGACGGATGCCTCATATGTTGCCACCAATGAAGACAATACACAGACATTGCGAGAGAGGAGTTCAAAATGGAAGTAAATCTTCTTCTAATGGACACAAGAGACTGAACCTAAGATTTTTACAAATTTTCAAATTATTCCAAACATTTTAGATATTTGTAGATAGAAGGGGACGACCCCTGCCTTCCTTTAAAAGTAAAAAATTAAATAAAATTCAATTTATTTGTGACTCAAATGCAAACATTTATTAATTGAATAAATCAGAACTGAAGTGATATTAAGCCCAACACTCGAATTGAATCCTTCCCTTCATTTCTAAGTTATTGACAATTCGTTGAATATCTTCAGAACTGATTTCTTGTTTTGATTGGTCTCTAAAAATATCACAAATAGTTTCCCTGATTTGTTGCGGCATTTGTTTTGCATTTCCGGACACATAAATGTAAGCTCTGTTTTGATTGAGTAAATTGAAGACCCGTTCCCTCTGTTGCCAGAGTATGTGCTGAACATAAACTTTTTGTTCGGTATCTCTGGAAAAGGCGACAAAATATTCTAAAAGACCTGATTTATGAAATCGATTCCACTCTTCTTGAAAGAAAAAGTCTGAATTTCGATAACGACATCCAAAAAACAAATAATTATTTCCTATTTGTTTGTGTCCGCGCTCTTCAATGAAGGCTCTGAACGGAGCGACACCAGTTCCCGGTCCTATCATAATGAATGGCACCGAATCCGGTCCAATCTTAAAGGAACCCCTTTTAATATAAATCGGAATTGTTTTATCTGAGGCCAACTGTTGGGACAACCAATGGGAACAGAGCCCGAGTCGCGGCTCTTTCATACGCGTTCTGTAATTAACGACACCCACCAAAAGATGTAATTCCTTTGGGTTGGCCTTAGAAGAGGACGCAATGGAAAAGGGTCGGGGGGTTAGCGCTGGAATTAAGTCAAAAAGATATTCGAAACGGATGTGAGGAGTGGTGTTTGGAAAGTCAGACAAGATTTCGACGACAGTTCTTTTGGGACGATTGCAGTACTCATACAACTCATCCGAATCATTATTTTCCGCGAAATCCTTTAATTTCTGTTTTTCCAAATCTGATTGACTGAAGCGATACAACAAATCAAAGAACGATCGCTTGGGAACAGACTGGATATCGAAATATTCGGTGACCAGAGTGGCCACAGAACATAGTTTCGGCAAATGGTTATAATAAGAGGAGGGAGTCATCCAATTGTGTTCATTCTTCTCGAGAGTAAACCACATATTTCTCTCTAAATTCAAGAGTGATATAAATTGGTCGACATTTTGTTGTCTATTCTGTGGTTTTATATAACAGATATCTCCCAAACCATAAGACAATTTGGTTTCGTCCACTTTTAACGATATATGTCTCACTTCTTGGAAGTGATCTTCAGATGTAATTCTTTCGTTAATTAATATTTGAGCCAAATATGGATTGTTTTTATGAAAGGTCTGTTCATTCTGTTCATCACTTTTGGGTTCTTCAACAGAACTCTCATTATTCGTAGATTCAAATCGAACGGAATAACTGGCGCTAAAGAGCTCATCCGATTCTACTCTTGGTATTGACTCAAACCCAAGATTAAAAACTTGTTTAACGTTTGACCAGAAAGTGTGAATCCCGGGACCAATAGCGGCATTAGGACCACATTCGTGCTGATCGTCGCCCAAAATCAATGGAGTCAAAGGGTTTGCCCCCAAATCTATTAGTCTTTTAAATAGCTTTTTGGCCACAAAATTGTATTTTTCATACGAAGAATCTCCTAAACCGATAACTGATATATAAACCGAAGACATGGAATCTTTTGGCAAATCTTTGCGTCGAATGAATCGCCAAAATCTCTTCATATTATTTGGTTCTTCGCCGACACCTGTTGTCGAACAGACAAATAAAACCAATTTCTGGTTAATAAGTTGGGAGACATCGTATTCATCGCATTCATAGACTTCCACTGAAAGCGATCGGAGGACAGCCTCGCGTCCGATACGTTTGGCCACATCTTCACAATTACCGGTTTCGCTGCCGAATAATATCAATAAATCAATACTTTTGTCGTTTGACGGCATCTCTCAACTGATCAGACGTTTGACCAAAACATAAATACTTTCTTTTGCTCACAAATTAATTAATCGATTTCTTATTATTTGCTAAATTTTTGATTAAATCTGAACAAGGAAAGTTTTCAATCAAATATTTAATTAAATGTTTTATTATTAATATGGATATTATGAGAAATTGAACAAGGTTCTCATTTGTTTTGGTCTTTGTTTTGAGGCGTTTCCTTTTTATGGGTAAACCAATCACTGTTTGCAAATCAGTCTTATTTGGCTTAAGCCCCGTCTAATCAATATTTAGATATTTTTTATATCTTTCGAAATAATAAAAATTTTATTCTCTGATTCTGAACTCTGAACCACATAAACATAATGTCGTAAATGTACATGATCATTTTCATTTGGTTATTTTCTTAACGTCAATAAGTCAATAGAGTGGCAAAAAGTTTGAAATCCAAGTGATTGGATAACTTATCGTAATATAAAATAATCAAAGATTGTCTCAGTTTTGTCTCTAAACTGTTTGGATTTTATTTGAATCGACCAAATGTTTGGAATAAATGATAAGTTTATCTCTCATTAGTTGGAAGTCAAGGCACAGAGACAGAGGACTCACATATAATTTTGTTATCGATTTTCAGCTCATTTTAGAAGAGTTTATATTATATAATAAATTGAAGAATAATTGTCTGTAAATAAAAGGATTGATTTTTGAATTGTTTTCTTCGAATCCGAAATAATATCGAATATGAATTCGTTGACAAATAATATGATAATTTCGAGTGCAGTCGTCTGTGTCTTAACAGTAATAAGTGGAGCACTTGTTTATATGGTTAGATCCAAAAGAAGTCTCACTTACAACAAAGTGGCAAAAGTTCTAAAGTTGATAATTTACCCTGTTAAATCACTCCCCGGCATCGAAGTTAAACAACTGGATGTTATCAAATCTGGTCTCAAATTTGGAGTCTTCAGAGACAGGTCTTCTATGGAATTATCATTTATAAAAATGTAAAATATGTTCGCAGGTCCTGGATGTTAGTCAACAGTGAAAACCGTTTTATAACCCAAAGACAAGAACCTTCTTTGGCTCTCTTGAAGCCCAGTTTCAATGGGAATCAGCTCTGGATCGATGGACCAAATTTGCCGACACTTAAGTTGAATGTTATCGATAAAAGACAGGCCGAAGATATTGTCATTCAAACCAAGTTAGTTATTCTGACTATATTTTAACTAGTTTATTTTGTTTTAAAAAATTGAATAATTTTCAGAATTTGGGGACAGAATACCGAAGGAATTTATTGTGGAGAGGAAGCCGAACAGTGGTTCTCCCAACACTTGAAGAGGGAGGGCTTCAAACTAATCCAGCACATACCTGACTTCAAAATGAGAAGTAGTGGGGCACAGATTAAAGACAAAGTGACAAATCTTCAAAAATTTCCGGTTTGTCTTATTTTTAGCCAACGATTGCCTTAATTTAATTGTCTTCAGATTGAATTTCAAGACGGATCCGGACTTTTACTTATGAATCAAAGTTCAATAAATCAATTGAATGACAAACTTTCGGCCGAACATAGAGTTAGTCACAAAAACTTCAGACCTAATGTTTTAGTCACCGATTGTAGTCCACTCGAAGAAGACAATTGGCTTTACCTTAAGATCAGAGACACTGAGTACTCATTTTTGAAACCCTGTGAAAGATGTGTTCTGACGACAATAGACCCCCAGACAGGAATAAGGAATGGCAAAGAACCACTCGACACTCTAAGAACGTATAGTTTATACAAATCTATCCATTACTTTGATAAATGAGTTAAACTTCTTTTTCTTCAGATATCGTTTGGCAGATGAAGGTCTCAGGAAAATATACGGAACGAGTCCACTCTTCGGCGTTAATTTCGGGCCATTGAATGAGGGAACCATTTCTTGTGGCGACGATATTCTAGCTGTTCGTCGCTGACCACAATAGAAGACATTTGTCGAATAGAATCAATCAATGATTGAATTTATTTTATTATAACTTAATTTCCGAAAAAGTCATATAAAAAATTTGAAATTGAATTAAATTTTTTAGATTTTTTGTGTTTTTTATATTGATTTTTATCGATGGCGTGAATTAAAGGCGTTCCGATTTCAATGGAATCGATTTCATTACTCAGATCTTTATTGAGATCAGATCGGACTCTATAGGAGCTATAAGGAGGGGATTTGTTGCCCAATCCGAGGGGACTGTTACTGAATATTGACATATGATAGAGAAGGTATTCCGTCAAATACATGATCGCCGGTTGAATACCATTAAAAGTGATGGCACTATCACTGCAACAATTGGGTCCCTCCGCAGTCATAAACACCGAAGACCTCCAATAAGAATTGAATATCGATATCATTCCTGGAATCAGATGTTTTTCGGGAGGAAAGGAATGAAAGCGTCCTTTACTTTGAAAGTCTCGGGTGTCGACAGCACTGCATCCAAAGCGACTAAGAATGAGCGAAAGGGAGACCTCAAAGTTTCGCGAAACTGTTCCGATGCCTTCAATAAAGCTCTTATCACAGACACTCTGGTTATTAAACACATTTTTGATCACTTGGGCGGCACCTCTGCTCAAAACAATACCGGAATCGGCTGAGTTATACACACCTGTAAAATAATGTTTGACAGCCCTCCCCAAGTAGTAGAGACCGGAAGCGTTGAGAGGAGCGACATAATGTCGAAGATTCTCAACTATGGCATACGTTTGATCCGAAGCTATCAAAAGCCAATCAAATGTTTGTGAGTATTGTTTCCACGTCTTAATGAATGAGTGACAGAATGAGGAATGACTGGTTGAAGCAGGGTATTTATTAACTGGGATCTTATTGTCCGAAAAAGGACCGAAAAATATGATATGGTTGCAGTGATTGGCCCAGGTGAGTCGCACCGCATTTGATCCTTTCCGTGATTTGCTGAGCACAAGACACAGAACTCTGACTCTATTGAATAAGTACTCCGACTCTAAAATGAAATCAACTTTTTTGTCAAACATCACAAAACTTTTGTATTCTTCGGATAAAACATGTTTTTTGATTGAGTTTTGTTTAAGCCATTGGTTATAATGAGTGTCTTTCAGGTGACCATAATTGTGATTATGAATACTCTGGACTTCAATCACAGTCTGTTCGTAATTACGCCAAACGAATGCAAAAAGCATTCCAGAGATCACCGAACAGATCAAAGATAACAACTTTATGAGTCGACCGCTTATTAAACACATTTTTTCCGATGAAATTCACATTTTCGACAAAAGATATCAATTGTTTGGATAAGAATAACAAAACTCTTGTTTAGGAAACTCCTTAAATGAAAGACTGTAAGAGTTATGTCTGAAGTGGAGAAACTTGTTTTCTGTTAACGATCTCTGTCTTCATTGGATGAGACCTCTGATGAGAGCTCTGATGGTTTCACTCCAACCAATTCATTCATTCATTCATTCATTGAAAAGCCTTTTACTAAAAAAGTTTAGCGTTATTTCAATTTTCCAATATTTATGAAATCAATTATAATTATTGTAAAACTTTATATTATTATCATTTGATTTTGTTTTTGTTTTCTTGTTTAGACACAAAAGTTTAAACAAACGATTTTTTTGAAATATAGTTTAAAGCAGACATCGCCAGGGGGAAGGTAGGGGGAAGGTATACCTCGGAATACCCCCCTGAGGCCGAAAATTTTTGAAAATACTCCCCCCTTTAAATGGCCACTGGAGGCGAAAATTTGGGATTTTAGGTGCAAAGTATAGAACAAACCCAGAATTTTAGCGAATCTTATTTAAAACTAAAAAAACTTGAAAATAGTTCTTCATTTTCTATGCCTAACGTTTTGTCAATTTATACTTTGTTTTGAGTTGAGGACAATTATTGCCAGACTTTGGATAATCCGGGTATCGGTGAGTAATTATTTGGAAATACAGTTTAGTTTTATTCAATTAAATTAATTATTTATTAAAAGCTTTGAATTTCAACGCGTAATCAAAAGTGAGAAATAATGGCCTAAAATGACTTTTTGACTCTTTGTGGTAAAAGACTGTCCTTGGCATAATTGAAAAACGATAGCAAACCGTATCGTTTGCCTCTTCGCGAGAAATAATGAGAAACGACATCACTTTCTTCTAAAATCAGTTGTAATTAAGAATATATATATTTAAATAAAATTTCATTCGTATAATAATTACCGGAAAGTAAAGGCTTTGTTTCGGTCAGAGTTGTGGGCAATACGTTCTCATTGGCCGACAGAGAGATGAAAAATGCCTACAATTTGTTAATTTGTCAAAAAGTTGTTCAAAACTTTGCTAGAATTACATACAAAAGGTATGAGCCATAAACAGATCGTGAAAAACGACAAAACCTTTCAAAATATCAAACATTTAGTTAAAGATTTTTGAGTGAAATGAGGGCTCACTTGAGTGAAGGGGTAGTAAACTGACCCGAAAAAGGAAAACGCGAAGTAATGGTTTCCAATCAATAGAACTGATAATCAAATTATTATCAAATTTTGTGAATAAGTTTTTAAATATTTACCGATTGATGTAATGAAAGGAATTGAAGTCAAATCAAAATAAGGAAAAGTTCTCAAAATCAAGAGATGCATAAAATGACTGAAAACACCACAAACTATAAGACTCGACGGCATCTCTTCGAAGAGGAAAAGACACAAATATATTAATAAAATGGTCTGAAAAGGAAAACCTTTCGGTTAGTCGACGAAAATATCCGAATCATATAAATACCAAAATCGTGTATTTTATGACTTTCGCTGACATAACACTATATTCTTCGACCAATTCGGCCAAATAGTAGAGTCCGGCCGCTAATAGTACCACAATTTCATCGTTAATATCAATATTGAGACAAATAATCATTAAATTACTTACCGACTGATAAGACAACAAAAAACAATTGGACTAAAAGACAAACAAAATTAAGTAAAAATGTTAATCAAATTTAAATGTCTTTAATACCAATTAATCCAAACCAACTAAGAATCACAAAAAACCACATTTTCTTGGATTTGTTGTCTTATTATTGTTGAGGATAAAGTGGTTTTCAAAGAGTTGTCGAAGAGTTGGCAAACAGTTCTCAAAGAATGACTCAATTTTATTAATTTAAAAAAACTGATCAAAATTTAGTCCAAAAGATTTTGGTTTTTGTATCAAATTAATAAAAACAAATAATTCATAATATTTTCAAAGATTTAAAAAAATATATAAACATTTAAAAGTCTTTTTCGTCGATTCATTTAAATCGGATTTTGATGTTTATATTCGTGAAGACTATCAGACGATTCAAAAATATTTGTCAACAAAACAATTAAATAGAAAACGATCGCCAAAACCAAACTCACTATCATTTGGTGGAATTTGAGCAAGTTCAAATAGACCCTTCATCATTCTTAAATGGTTTCATTCATTTTTAAACCTTGATTACTTGATATTTGGATAATAATTTTGTTTCAGTGTGAATTATTTGAATTGTGCTAGTACAATCTATAATACTTGAGTGATATTGGAGTGAATAGAGGGCGCAATCAATTAAATGATTACAGTTTTGGTAATGACTCGATTAATGGCAATATTTCCCAATTTGTATTTTTCCCTCTTTTTAATAAACAAAATCAAATCAAATTAAATTAAAACAAAGTATTTGTCTTCTCATCTGTTTTTCACAAATTTCTAAAATACTCCAAAATTCTCCTGAATTTTATCAAATGTTTTGATTAATATTTAATCAATAAAAGAGTGAATCAAATTGTGTAGAAAACAAAATCAAATCTTTGACTCCAATCATGGGCTCAGAAATGAGTACAAATAACCACAACAGAAGTCGTATGTATTTCTCTATTCTTTACAATATTATCAGTTTTTCACAATTTATTGAATACAAAAATAATTCAATCAATTCTATAATTTCCCGAATTGAGGTCATTTTACTAAAATTGCATTTTGGGCATTATTTGGGCATGCTCTTTTATAATAAGACCATTAAAACCAGGCTCTTCAATATGAAATTTAAATGTGCATGATAAATATTTTTGTACACAAGTTTGAATTTCTCGTCGATAATGATTATTTTAAAATGAATTTATGTAATAAGAAAAATAAATTCGTTTAAATACAAATATAAGACAAACCCTTATTTGTAAACTGTGTTTGCCTTTTAACAAAAACAGCTGACACTAAGGCCTGTCCACTAAACTGAGAATAAGTGGTCTGTCTTTCTCTCCCTCACAACAAAACTGTTTAGACTGAGAGCAGATGTTTTCGTAATCATAGATATTGTGTCTAATGTTGGGTCGCGTGGCCTCCGATTCTCATTTGTATCGTATATTAATCTATTGATTCTATAACTACATCAGTATATACACAATTAGATATTTCGAGAGAGAGAGAGAGAGAGAGAGAGAGAGAGAGAGAGAGATTTGGTATTGATCTTGATTTCAAAAGAGATGAAACTAATTTTTCAAATCAATAAAGTATCCATAAATTGCTTATAAGATACGAATATCATATTAATGAGGAGTGAGTGATATGACAATAATTTGAGTCAGTGTTAGTCGGAATTGGATGACTTGCCATTGACTACAAAGTTTGAGAGCCGGAGCTCTGAATATATTCTATGGAAACTCTATTCAAATGGACTATTGTTAGGATATTTGACAGGAAATAGAGGTCCGGATGAGGAGAAGGGGACGCAAAAGTTGCGCTTAATTTACTGCTTGTCAGCCAAATGGTGTGTTTGTGTCGGACGTGTGGCGCGTGCGGGGCCTCAGTCCTGAGTCCTCAGTCGCTTACTTCAAACAAAGCGTATGTTTTGCAGCTTTACATAAACTAATGGTAGGGATCGCGTGGACGACACGCGTCTGACGTCTGCTCTTCTATCGATTCTTTTATCTGAAGAGAAAGGAGCAGATGTTATAGGCTTTCCAACGTCTCATTTCCAGGTGTAGGCACTCAACTCCTGTCCTCACAACTGTTGGACCAAATTTTGATATTCTTTGCTATCATTTGCCAGACATCAGAGTCAGAGAGCAGTCGATATTTGGTTTATATCTTTGAGTCTGAATTCACTAAAGTTTTTCCATATTTTTGGTGTCAATCGAATTGCTTTTGAGTTTAAACTTTTATTCTGATCTTTGGCTGACTTCCGAACCATTGTTTTGAGGAATAATATCTTCATTTTAATTATAACTCCTTTTATGGTTAAATTGCGTGTTGTGTCCAAACAATTGTCTTAATAGTCATATAGTCTTCATTTGTGTATTTAGTGTTGAGTCCCATAGAAATCAAAGGGACGACTCATAGAAACTGTCGAATCATTTCAAGTGCATCGGCAACAACACCGAGGATGTGGACAACTCCCTTCCATCCTTATTGACAGGCTTCCGGTCCTTTTTAACCGTCTGACCCGTCCCCGAATAGAATCGATTCAAAGTGTAATGCATTATAGCTATGAATAGCTAAATATACGGCAGAGCTGAGGGGTGTGTGACTTCCGCTTATATCTTGTGCTCTATTGCTTGACTGCTCCCACTTTCTCACATCTCGACTACAAACGACACAAACTAGTCGTCGGTCTCTCAGCACTACTTCAGTAGTGTTCAAAACTTTGTGTTCACTGCGACTAAAACTCTGAAAACTACTAAAAGTATACTTTTGTGATATTTTTGAGTCAATCGTCTCATAAATCGAAATGAAAATATTCAAAAAGATTAGACGAATCGGTATATATTTTTCTCAATATTATTCTCTATATTCCCTACTTTTCTCTTAATATAATTAACGGATTAATGTCAGCACTCATTGGTTTTCATAGTTTCCAAATGTGTCGACTAATCTCTGAATATTAGTTTAGATGTTCTCAAAAATAGACTAAAATAAGGAGATTTCTATTCTTGTTATTTCTCTAAAAGTTCTCACAGGAATAGCCTCTGAATTAACTTTTGTGTTGACTATACCTATAGTTGACATCATTTAGATTTGTTGACTAAAACTCCTGAGAACTTCCAATTAGTAAAAATTCTTTTCAATCTGAGTCATCGAAAAACTCAATTAATACTCTCAAACTTTACTTGAATAGTTTAAACCTATTCGACTATAATTTTTTATTTTTACCATTTATTAGTCTTTTCCTTGATTTGAGTTAAAAATTGAGTCAAATGACATTAGAATTGAGTTTAGACTTCAATAAAATCAATTTTTCTCAAATTTTATTTTTAAGTGCTTTTAGTGAAGGTTTTTATTATTTGACAAAATATTTGATTTTAATTAACTAATGGATTCATTTAAACGTTTATTAAATAGTAATATATTTATGATTTACTGAATCAGAGTCTAACCCAATGTGTTTGTCCGATAGCCTGTTCGCCTAAACTGCGCCGTCAACATCAGTCGGGTACAAACAATTTACCCCCGATATTGTTTCACCCAATCCATGGGGATAACATCAGATTGTCTGCGGACCGAACTGTGGCCAAAAGAAGCGACAGTTTCTGTAAAGGCATTTGTTTCAGTAATCGTCCGATTCGTGTCAACGAAAGAGTTTGCATCAAATTCAATGATATATCCCAGAGTTGGAGCGGAGCCGTTCGCTTTGGATTCACTACCAACGACCCCATCACTTATCGGTCAAGCCTACCTAAATATGCCTGTCCTGACCTGACAAACAAACCCGGAAATTGGGCAAAAGCTTTGGGGGAGAGATTCGCCGTCAGAGACTACGTTCTCTACTTTTATGTAACTGAGTTGGGAGATGTTCACTACGGCATCAACGGAGAGGAGAGGGGCATCTTTTTCAGTGGTGTGGCCACCAATTGCCCCATTTGGGCGCTCGTCGATATCTACGGCAATACAACTGCAATCGAATTAGTAGATCCGCGACAACAACTCAACAGTCGGCGCAATAGCTATGAAATCGAAACTATTATTCCGAGTCTCTCTACAATTGACATCAACAGAGAGAACAGAGAGCCCTCCCCTCAAGTCTATAGGAATGCAAATTTTGAATCTTTGCCCTTACATAAGACAAAGGGCTGTAATATTCGTCTCTCAAATGATAGGTCAGTACTCAATATTTTTTAGTCCAATAAATTACTTATCTCTTGATTTTTGTCTATAAACAGATGTATTGCTGAAAGAAATAACAGTCACTACTGTCAGGGATATGTCTTCGCTCAGAGACCCTTACGTTTGGGACAAAAGCTTGTCCTTCAAGTCTTACAAACCGATGAGTTATACGCCGGAAGTCTGGCGTTTGGTTTGACTACTTGTGATCCTTCAAACATCAATACTAATGACTTACCCGAAGATCCGCATCAATTGTTGGACAGATCTGAATATTGGGTTGTCATCAAAGATGTAGCCAACGCTCCTCAAGCAGGGGATGAGTTGGCATTCAAAATAACT
The DNA here is from genome assembly GCA_034698165.1 of Punctoribates punctum. Classification (NCBI taxonomy): domain Eukaryota; kingdom Metazoa; phylum Arthropoda; class Arachnida; order Sarcoptiformes; family Punctoribatidae; genus Punctoribates; species Punctoribates punctum. Next base: position 17,015 of record JAQGBD010000314.1, on the reverse strand, counting down.
GAAAGTGGTGAGGTCCAAATGACCAAGAACCGAATGCCAGCCACTACTTTAATGCACGTCGACTCCACTCAGAAAATGTGGCCCTTCTTTGACCTCTACGGCAGTACTATTAAAGTCAAAGTTTTAGGTAAATTGGATTAAATTCTGTTCACATCTCTTCAAATATTAATATTTGTTTGAATCACTTTAGGAACCGCTGATAACGAATGCCCTGAAAATGACCAAAATTTGGCTCAAATACTAAACTCTCAAAACAACGATCGATTGACTCTCTCTCAGAACAGTTCTAATGGACACAACTTTAAGTCAACAAATCTAAACAATGGCAGCAACTCTGGTAAGTCTCCTCTCATTCGATTCCAAGGGATTTGTTTAATGAAAATATTCTCAATTTATAGACTCATTGAATGTTATGGGAAATGAGTGCACAGTTTGCTACGAACAGCCGATAAACAGCGTTCTCTACATGTGTGGACACGTCTGTATGTGCTATGACTGTGCTCTTAAGCAATGGCGAGGACCGGGTCAGTGTCCCATTTGTCGAGCCGTCATCAGAGATGTGATTCGAACCTATTATTCGTGATCTGCGACTCAATAGGTGTTAGGAATCAAACTCAATATGAAATCAAACTGAAAGCAAACGTCAATCAGTGCCTAAAAGTATTAACGATTGTCTTATATTTTATATTCTGTTCTGACATTGAGTTTATCTCAAATCAATTTATATTATCATTCGTTTTACTGTTTTATACAATATTTTGAATAATATCTTAAATATTGAAATATTCAGTCATTTGTAGCACTCATTGGACTCTGTTTTCAATTTCTAGTCATTTGTCACATAAAAACATTTTATATGAAATTGAATTTGATTTCAATCAATAGATTTGTTGAAGAATTTACAGAATTTACAGAATTCTATGTCTTGTGTTTCAATTCATTCTCATTATTAGATTGTATTCTATTTAAAACAAATAAATTCATTTCAATTCAAATTTGTTCATTGATTTATCCAAAACAGAAACCTTTCGATTCGAGCAATCGATGCAATCGATGCAAACAATGCCATCCAATTGTCTCATATTCTTATAAACTCAGGAATCAGTTCTTCAAATCAGAGAATAAAAGCATTTAATAATTTAGGTGTTGGTCAGTGTCACACAAATATTTTCTTGGTCAATAGTGTGAACATTTGTGAATGAACCAGTTTAAAAATAAAATTAACATTTGAAGTTACTCATCTTAATAATATTAAGAGCTCATATTATGTGGGAAAGGCAATAATGACCTGGAACAAACCTCCTCTGTTCTTAGTTACCGTATTCCATTCAAATGAGAGACACTTATACTGATTGTGCTCTGAAAGTGGGTCTAACAGAAAATTTGAAACTCGGAATATATCATAAGTTAAGGCTTTTGTTTAATTGTCTATAATTTAGAAATATTTAAAGAATTTATTAATTTAATGGTTTTTAGGCTTTAGTGGTGTATATGAGAGCCTCTCAAATATGTACTGATATTTGTGAGAAGTCATTGATTTCGTCTTTCAAAACATTTTTTTGGTTGAAATGATTTAAATTAATTTTAATTTCAAATTCACATTAATTTAACTGAAATTCAACCAAACTTTTAATACATTTATTTATTAATTCATTGGTTTATTCGTAAATTCATTTAAATGTCATTATTTTTGAGCAAAACATTTATTTCTTTGCTCTCCAATAATGCCATCAAAAAGGTATTCATTTCTTAAACCGTTAACTGATTTCAATTGATATTCAATTAAATATTTGTCCAATTATTTTAGTCATGGATTCAACCAATGGTTAGACAAGTGGTCCGACCGGTAGTTGTCCGCCAATTATCTGTTGGCCGACCATTGAGTCAGAAGTTGGAGGCATCAGATCCGGAATCTGAGGCGGAATCCAAAGCAAAGTGTACTCTAATTCCTGGCGATGGCGTCGGACCAGAACTCATGGCTTCTGTTAAAGATATCTTCAGCGCAATCGGAGTTCCCGTAGAGTTCGAAGAATTGTTTCTAAGGTTTGTTTCTATAATGAAATCCAATTTTATAGCTTTAAATGAATGTAACAAACAGTGAGATCTACCCATCGATGAGTGTTCCCGTCCAGACTGTCATCGAGTCTTTACAGCGGAACGGAATCGCACTCAAAGGCATTTTGTCGACGCCTTTCAGTTCGAGTGCCGGCGAACTCCAGAGTCTTAATATGAAAATGCGTCGGGAATTGGATTTGTTTGCAAATGTGGTTCACGTGAAGAGTTTGCCCGGAATTAAGACTCGATATAAAGACCTCGATTTCTATGTCATCAGAGAACAGACAGAAGGAGAATACAGTGCTCTCGAACACGAGTCTGTTCCCGGAGTCATCGAATGTCTTAAAATCATAACCGAAGCCAAGTCTCGACGGATCGCAAAATTTGCTTTCGATTACGCGACTAAACACAAGCGGAGGAAAGTGACGGCAGTCCATAAGGCGAATATCATGAAACTCGGTGACGGACTCTTCCTCCACACCTGTCAGCAGATGTCTCAGTTGTATCCTAAGATCGAATTCGAGTCAATGATTATCGACAATACTTGTATGCAATTGGTTTCAAACCCCAACCGATTCGATGTTATGGTTTGTATTGATTTTATCTCTTCTCAGTTCTGAGACAACCAAAAGAATATCAATTATTTCAAAATTAGTTTAATCCTTTAAAATGAGATTTTATAGGAATAGAATCGAAATTAATTTAATCAAAATTTTAATTTTTGTTTTTTAAATAACATTTTTGAAAACCTTTTTGTTATTCTCTTTTCATCGAAAGAATATTTTTTGAAATTCTTTTTAATTTTCTTAATTTATTTTTGACTCTTCAGGTTATGCCCAATCTTTACGGTAATATTATTGACAATTTGGCCTCTGGTCTGGTTGGAGGGGCCGGCATTGTTCCCGGTGCCAGCTATAGCTCTAACTGTGTTATATACGAACCGGGAGCGCGTCATACCTTTGGAGAGGCTGTCGGTAAGAATATTGCGAACCCGACGGCAATGTTGTTATGTTCTGTGAAAATGTTGCGTCACATCAATCTTCACGAATATGCGAATCAAATACAAAACGGTTTGGAAAAGGTTCTCGAATCAGGAAAAGTGAGGACAAGAGATTTGGGAGGATATGCCTCAAACACTGACTTCACTCAAGCAGTCATCGCAAATATGATTATTTAGTTTTAAATTTAGCTTTAATTGTGTCGGACTTTGACTCAGGAAGTGGTTTACGGCGGAGTCTATTCTCTTGCTTACAGTTGAAGTTTAACCACAGAATTAATTTATTAAAAGTTCAGATCATATAAAACGATGAGAATAGGCTTTGTCCCCCTCTTTCCCCATCAGTCCGCGCATCAGTTTTAAAGAATAAGCCGAAAGTTATTCGCAAAAAGTTTTAATTAGTTTTAAAGTAAACAAAATTTAAATGAATTCACTTTTTGTTGTTGTTCTTAATGTTTTTGAGGGCCCACTCGAGCCCCTCCTGTAATCAATTGACAAATAATCAGTTATTAATAAAAGAGTTTAAAATAAAACCTTAAGTCCTTCGCCAGATATGGCCGAACAGGGCTGAATTTGCCAAGTTCGGTCTCTAATCGCCATTAAGTGCAGACCCTCTGCTAATTCACTTGCAGGGGAGGCATTAAACAGATCCTGTTTGTTAGCGTATACCAGAAGTGGGACTCCTATCAACTTTTCTTCGCTCAACAATTCATTCAACTCCTGAAACAAAATATTCATAGAATCGTTAGAATTGGTTTTAAATTCACTTTTGATAAGAATATAAACAAAAGAACTAATGAATTGAGTTTTTCATAACAATAATCATTAAATTGAAAGAAAGACATACGACTGAAGTTTCTTCGAATCTCTTTTTGTCTGCGCTGTCGATGACATATATCTATAATAATATATATTAAATAAAATAAAATTCAATTTTTATGAGTGTTGACCAAAACGTCTGTGTTGTCGAAGTAGTTCCTCCAATAGGGCCTAATCTTGCGCTGTCCTCCGATGTCCCACACATTGAGTTTAAATCCGGTCGACTGAACACTTTTGATATTAAAGCCCTAATGAGAGAAGCACTCAATCGATGCAAAAATATTGCGACGAATACCTGAGTCGGTGTTATATGCGTTACATCTTCTGAGGCCATCTTCTTAAGGATTGTAGTTTTGCCGGCCTTTCGATAAAAGAAAAGATAAATTTTTGACTCTATTAGGCTCTTGTCAACAGACATTGTCGAGACCAAGAAGTAAAATCCTGAGCTCTCTATTCGGTGTAGACTTAAGTTTTCTCAGAAGTGCTAACAAACCCTTAATTGAGAGAAATGTGTAAAAATTGGAATAAGGCATACATTTAACCAGAATTACCATAATTATGGCAAATGAAGAGATATATTCCTATTTAGATTGAATTTAAAGGAATCGATTGTAATATCGGTAGTGATCTTACTTTCGTCACAATTGTTTGTGTAGTGGATCTAAATGAGTGTCGCCAACGGTTACCACCACTGAAAATAAACTCAAAGATGAGACCACTGTTTCGTTGCAGAAATAAGTCAATAATTCTCATTACTTATAATACATTTATTTTTCAAAAGACTAAAGACTATACACAAAATACACCGAAATATCCCAAATATACAAAGATTTTAATTAAAATTTAAGAAAATTACAAAATATTTCAAACAATCGTTTGATTTAAGCACAGAATAAGATAACGCTATTCAGAGCTAATGTAAAGAATTTGAAAACCAATTCAACTCAACAATTGTCTAAATTATACTTCATTTTGAAGCTGTCGTTAACTTTTGGTTTAACTCTGTTTGAAATGATCTTCGATTTAACAATAATCGAAGTTTTGCTAAAATTATAGTAAAATATAAGCAATTAAGTGATCTTTAGATCAAATATTCTAATATTGTGTAGAAATAGATTAAAGTATGATATGAATCGTTATTAAAATTTAATTTATAGACACATTTCTATTATATAAATATTTAATAATACGATAAATAAGTAATTTTGTGTTCAATAGATTTAATCTGATTTATTCTGATCTGAATCACCAGAACTGTCGCATGACTTCTCTTTTTTATTCTTATTTACATTTAGTGTCAATTAATGACTCTTAGAAACCATTTTATAACTCATTTAAGAAAATTATTAATATATTAAATTCCAATTCAAAGAATAAGTTTTTGTATCATTTTTTATCTGTTTTCAGATCTCAATAAAATTGGAAAAATGCACAGAATATGAATTTTCTCATTAAGCAGATTGTTTCGTAAATTGCTAGGTGATTGCCAACTGATTGGTTCACATTTATATGGGGGCTATTTCTCCATTACTACAGATTTACGAAAATAGGATATATTCTCGAACTGGAATTTTTGGGGCTGTTCTCACATTTTCTCTTATATTCTATTAATTAAATGTCAATTAAGTCGACACTAATTCTGGACTATATTTAAGTTCAATGAATTGTTAGTCATTTTGGTGGTAGAGCTCAACAATCAGTTTAAAACATAAATCTATTTCAACGAATGTTTACTTAAATATTAAATAAAATTATCGATAAATATATAAATATATTACAAAACTTTTAAATGAGAATTGAAGAGAAGTCTATAGAATATGGGATTACTGTACAGTCTATCAAAAGTTTACTCAAATAACAAATTATAAGAAAAGCAAAAAAATTATTTTCAGTATTTAAAGTAATCAACAGAAGAGTCCGTCCATTAAAAACACGATTTTTACTCATTAAAGGGCTCTTCTAACCAAAATGGTGTACCCAATGCCGGCACCCAATAAAAGGGACAGAATATTAGTGAGAAGTAAGAGAGAAAGAACTTCTTTAGAGAAGATGCCTCTCCTGACTGCCCACTGTCTCAAACTCATGCGATTCTTCCTCAAGGGTTGCATTTGATTGAAATTCCATTCTCTTTGTGAAGAAAATTACGGTTTAATCAAAAATAAGAAACCAAAGGAATACTTCGGCAAATGGTCTCTTGAACTCCAGTCCCAAATCCAATCTGTGCTCAACTGTCGACTCCTATCCATGAGTCCATCCTTTTGATTAAGTAATTAATCAATGTTTTAATTACACACAAATGACATTAAATTCATTTTTAATCAAATAAATAAAATTCAGACAAACTTTGCAAAGAATAACCGATTCATTGGGTGAGAGGGACTCCACCGGAAAGACAGGACTCTGTGCGCTCTTTGGGCTAATACTATGAGAATTTCGAGCGCTTCCACCCATCGAAGACTGATTACTCTCTTTCTGAGCCTCAGAAAGAAGTCTTTCCAAACTCCTGAATGAATGCGTTCCACTTCTCGCCAAGAGATGAACGGGAGTTCCCATAGCTTGAGAACCATTCACTTCAACCCACGACTCTATAGAACATAGAATTCAATATTTAGTAAACCTCTTAATGGCTGTATTTTGTCCCCATTTTCTGCACCCAATTGTTATAAATTATAATATTTGGCTCATTCTTGTGGCCAATGGCCAAACAATCTAGGTCTAATTTCAATTAGTTTTCTTTAAATCTTCTTGGTACTTTAAATAAAATTTTTGCAATTATTAGTAATTTATGTTTAAAGTAAAGAGTTGTAAAACAAACCAAGAGCAAAGTGCAAAACTAACAAATCACGAATCAATATACAATTTATTAGTTATTTTCTATCAAATGGTCTGAAAGCGATTCCAACTCTTGATATTATCTTTCAATCATAAATTATAATAAATCAACCATGGTCAAACCGTATTTATATTCCATAATTAAATGTATAATATAATGCATTTATTTAAATGAATGGCAATGTTTTTAAAAATATTGTATCGTTTTTATAAAAGAATTTTGGCTTTTATTTGAAAATATATTTGAAATTCAATGAAAGATAAAATTTTGAGAATTTGATAAAAGATTTGATGAAAAAATAAAATGAAATAAACGAATAATTTGGAGGAAATATCACTCAATTGCAGTAAAACTGCATCAAAGCTATTATTAATTGATTACAATTAATTGTTTATGTTTTTTGGGTAAAATTGATTCTATAGATTCTATATACTATAGAATATAGTCTCGATCATCAAAGTTTGAAAATTGCAATATTAGAAGAGGTTTGGGTTTTGAGTCACAAAAATAAAATATTATTCACTGAATTTGCGATAAATAATGTTAAAAATCGAGTTATTATATGACTTAATGATTGAATAATTTTGTCATCAATTATGCGATTATTATAATCAATGCGTTTCTAAATCAATGAACTCATATATGAAGTCATGTGAGCTTTCAGTCGATGAGTCACTCATTTGTTTGCTTTTTGCGTAACTAATCATAAAATTGATGAAAACTTTTGTAAATTCAATATCACTATTAAATTAGTCAATTGATCGATGGTTTTAAACAAACTCAGAGTCATTTAAGTGTAAATATTTTTGTAGTGAAAGACTGTATGCTCTCAATTAGTCTCAATCAGAATAAGGGCTAAAATATAGTCATTTTTGTCAATTGATTTAATTGAATGACTGAAAGCAAAAGTGATGTCAATTCAATCCTCGATTCAAAAATCAAATTTCAATCAGAGCTCAATATTTTGGGGATTAGTATATAAATGAGTGATATTATGACAAACAGTTGTTTACTGTTTTAGTTTTGGATTTTTTTGTTTTTATTCTTCGTTTTATTGATTTCGTAATAACAAAGACTTACCATTAAGTGACTCTTCGGCAGCACTTCTCGGAGTTGAAGTCATTACGTAAATGATTATTAATTAACACAAAATTTGAATCAATTGTAATCAAAAGAGCGTCCAAATGGTGGTAAACAACGGAGATATCACTCAATTATGAGCCAAACAGATGAATGACAGAAGACTCAAATGTTTGTAAACATTGAGAGCAAAAGGAGTGACATCTCTTGACATCTCTTCCAATCACTTCCCATACAAATCAATAAATGAGAGAAAAGGCGCAAAATTTAAATCATATGATATGACTCTCGTTTGTCTCCCTTTCCTTCAAAATCTTAAAAAACGAGAATTTTTCAAAAATTATTTTTATTGAATAAAATTATTTATCAATAAATACATAAAATATTTTTTTAATTAGAAAATGAATCAAATATTGAAAATCAAATAAAATATCGAATAAATTGAGAAAACCTTCAAAAATCTGGGATTTTCTTTGAATTAAAAGATTCCTTATTTAAAAAGTACACAAAATATTGAATTATTCAGATAAGAAACGGACGCTTTCTTTGTGGAGCTGTGATGCGCGACACCCGACTGGGAGTACAGCCATAATTGTTCTTAGTTTGTGGAGAATTAGGTGTACTGCGAATGGAAGCCATATGTCGGACGTTTGTTATCTGGAGTTTGTTAGAAATGGCTTCCGTCAGGTCATTACAACTTCGGGATAGCCTCCGATTTATAGCATTGGCTTTTGGTTCTCTTCGTTTTGTTACAAATCTCGATGGAGTCTGAGGTCGTTGAGTGCCAGAAATGAAAGTCGAGTTCGCATTATCCCTATCCCCTAACGGCGCCTATAATTAATAATTAATATTAATATTGGAAAAATTTAGTTGATTTTTGTTTACCTGAAACTGGTCCTCATCTATACTGAGAACAGAAGCCTCGATGTTAGGCGTATCCGCCATTTGGTTCATCTGATTTTGCAAATTTCTGGCGCGAGCTCTGGGCACAGGATTCCTAACACCCGGAATAACGCTTTTGGTCAACGTTTGACAATTGATATCATTGTTTATCTTTGAAGGAGTCAAAGGAGCGCCCACTCGACGAACTTTGCTGTTTGAGCCACAGTTAGGACCGGGAGAACTCGGAGTGAATGTCCGCTTAACGGGAGTTTTCCTGACGACTATTCCGCCACAAATTGGAGTTACTTTCTTGCCTTTGAGCTGACCGTTGAGTTCCATTTGTTTGAGTCGTTGTCTTTCCTTCTTTTCGTTCTCTTTCATGTCCTGGTATTCCATTTTCAGATTCTCTAAGTATTGTTTGACAGGAATTCCGAAAACTTGGAAATACTGTGACTTTTGTTTGAGTCGGTCTTCACTGAACTTTTTAAGAATAGTTTCCAATTTCGGTAACTTTTTCTTAATAAGATTTTTTTCTCTTTCTTCGGCGAGAAGAGCACCGCCTCTATTATTAAACCGATTCGGGTCATTGGCTTTGTTCTCGAGTTCTTTAAATCTTTCCCATAAATCACTCCATTCCTCGAGTTTGACAATCATTTCCTCGCATTCTTCATAGTATTCTTGAAGCCGACGGACTTCCTTTTCATGCGTTTCCAACAACTCTTCAGAGCATTCAGTTGTTTGAAGAAATGGTAGAAATTCTTCTTTTTGTTCTTCAGATATATAGCACTTATCATACCATTGATTTAATTCTTCGCGAACTTTGTCCACAAATAACTCAATGTTTTGACGCTTGAGTTCTTCATATTTAAGTATTTCTTCGCCAAGAAGTGCCAAAACCGATGGTTTGCATCCATTCTTATTACGATAGAAGCCGTCTCTATAGCTCTGTTCGACTTCAAGTTTGTCCCAAAGAGAGTCCAAACGTTTCTCCATTTGCTTTCTTTTGTCGTTATTTTGTTGATAACAGGACTCGAGTTCTGAGTGGAGAGACTGTAGGCGTTTCATGTGGTCGTCCGATAGGATGAAGTTCTCGGGCTCTTCGAACAACAAATGTCTCTCAAACTCAGAGTTGGGTTCCCTCTCGAGTTCGACGAAAAGATGTTCCAATATTTTGCGGAAAGTCTGGTATTTACTAAACCTTTTGGACCGGTCTTTGCTCAGATCGGAGACATAGCTCTGCAAATGCATGAGTTCCTCTTCGCTCGGAATGTTTGTCGCAGTTTTCCATTCCTTTGGCTTCATATTCATATTCTTCAAGAGTTTGTCTCTTTTGGACTGCAATTCACTCATTTGTTTGAGTCTTTCCTTTTTAAGTGCAATCAATTCGTTATACTTATAGACAAGTAATCGTCCGATTTGTTTGAGGGACCGATCATTGGGTGTCGCGAATGGGGGAAGAGTTAGATCCGATTGCATAACATTTATCTCCTTTAGCTTTGAATCGTTGTATTGAATGAGTTTTTCACAGGTAATCTGTTCCGTCTTAAGTGAGTTCCTGTTGACAGTTATGTGGAGTTCTTTGATTTGTTTGATTCTCTCCACCATTTCGTTAGAGGATAACCCCATTTGAATCCAGAGCTGTGCAATATTCTCGACCGTAGACCGAGTGTCCGCTTCGACATCAGAGGCCAAGTCTTTGCCGAATCTGTTGACATTTTGGTATCAATTTTCTGAAAAAGTGGTAATCATTTGAACTCACGTTTGTGGTAAGTCTTCCTCATCATAAGTGATCTCATTTTCATCTCTGAGAAGCCATTCCTCTAAATTACTTTCAGTCGAATCCATTTTTCAGTTAAATGTAGTTTAATTAGTTTTGAGCCAAATATCGATAAAAAAGTTAATTAAATGGATTTGTTTTGAAATCAGTTTTTCTAAAAATAAGTATTTTTGTGAATAAAACGTTTGAAACTGAATTCAAAATTTCCAACCGATTCACAGACTATTACTTAACCTATGATTGGCTCAAATTTTTATCTCCATAACAACTGATATTCGCTCACAAATTACGTTACAGTTTATATCAATCATTAAGAACTGTTCTGTTATTCAGTTAAAGGCAGTAATTGGACTAAACTTTAGTCCCTTTTGACAAATAAATCTCTGATTAGAGGATCTCTGATTGGTTACCACCAAATGAGAGCCAAGAGTAACTATTTAGTGTGGAATATTTATCAATTATTTAATATTTAGCAATGCATATAAGGCTAGGCTATTCATTTTGCACGGTCAAAGGCAGGAGAGATTGAATGATGGGATGGTACAGGTGATTCAAAATATTTTTAATGAATTAATAAAACCTAATGAAAGCTAGTTTTGAAAGTCCAGTTTTGGTCATCTTATCAGGACTTATGACTTGAGGTAAACCTGTATTGAGAAGTCATTCATTGTTTGTTATCTACTCTACCTTTGACTGTGCTAGGGCATTAATTTGATAACATCTCCCCGCCTTGTATGCATTGCTAATAAATATTCCACACTTTGTATTTTATAGATTTTAAATATTTGTATGACTTTTGCTATCAATAAATCAATTGAATGTGAAATAAATAAAATTTTATTCAAAATAAATAATAATCAGATTTTACAGGAATTGATAGGAACTGAAAATACATTTTGAATGTGGACTCAGAGGTGTGTTATTTGATTGGCACTCGACTCACTTGAATCACTCGAATCACTGGAATAATCAGTTGATTCAAGGGTTAGAACCGGTTCTGTCCAACTCATTGGCAGGTATTCTGCTATCACTTCCTCTGAGAGTTGGCCAAAACTGCAAATACTTCTGATCTTCATTTCGAATGATTTACTTAAATCCAATTTACGGACCAATGATTTGGTTGCCGTCGGGTTTTCGATTCTTTTAACCAATACTTCGTTCGCTAATATCTGGGGTTTAATCAAATGATTTCTTTGAATATAAATCTTTTTTCATTGAGATATTAAAAACTCTAATTTAAAACTTAGGAATAACGGCATAAGGAATAGATTTGAGACCTGATATCCGCAAATATTGTGGTCTTTATTGGTTTGCCACCCGATTAGAAGGGAATCCGAACTGACTTTCTTCAAAATTTTGAAATTTCTCGGCGCTAAAGGTTTACTGATAGGCAACCACTTTGTTGGCAACGATTTGGAGGATACCGAGGATATGGAGGACGAGTCGTTCTTTGTCTGAATTGAAACTTTGAAATTCTGCAAAAAAAGATAATTTTTACAATTTTGTCGAAATTTGATTTCAATGATTCCAACAAACCCTCAAATTTTGAATTTTCTTCGACGAACTCGAGTTTTCTTCAGTCACTGAAATCGTTGAGTTATCGCTTTTGTCGTCGATATCCTTAAAAAAATAAACTCAATTAAGATGTTGAATAAGCTATGACATAGACCAGAGGTCAACAAGGGGGGATAGTCCATATCTCCCCCTGTCGGTAAAAAATTTTGGAAATACCCCTATATACCCCCCAAAACCAATTTTATCAGTAATTTTCGGCAAAGTTCGGTAATTTGGCCCAAAAACTGGATTTAAACTGAATTTAGGACAATTTAAACGGAATTAGGCCGAAAATTACCGGATTTAGCCCGAAAGAGATGTCAATGGATTACCTTTTGTTTGATTTCTAGAGTGATGACAGCCATCGCTCTTTTCAGACACTTTTCTACATTAAGGAAAGTTAAGTCCAATTCTTCGTTTTTTGTTTTATTTTCTTCACAATCGATATTTTGCTCAATATTTTGGGCTTTCGGTGAAATTTGTAACTCATTTGTTTGATCAAAGTCTTGAATTTCTTTCAATTTCATCGAATTATTATTCGAAAAAGAAGTGAAAGAATTTGAAGTGTTTTGTGAATGTCTTAAACAATGTTTGAGGTGTTGTATAGTCAGCTCTAAACTGCATTTTTCGTCTTCAAGTGATTTGTATTTGGTTTGCATTTCTTCATCTCTCTGTTGATAATACTTTTCGGTCTCTTTAAGCATATTTTGAATCGAGTCCTGAGATTGGAGTGATTTGTTTAAATCCTTTTTCAAGCTCTCGATTTGTTTTTTCAGTTGGTGAACATTAGAGACGAGTTCATCTTGGTCTTTCAACTCACTTTCGATTCGGGTTTTAGTTTGATTCACTTCTTCCAAATTTTGCTCCAATTCATTGATTCTGAGTTCGAGTGCTTTAATTTGTTGTTTGGAAGCAGACTCTCGAGCCTCAGAGTCAATGAGCTGTTGAACAAGGTCACTTGCTTTGCCATATGAGTCAGTGGTTCGTCGTTCAGACCTGAGGTTGGATCGCAATCGCGATTCTGTGTCTTCCAGTTGTGTGACTCTAGTCTTAAGTTTTGCTTCGGAGGCCTCCAATTCATCGATGCGTTGCTTATAATTGTGTTCAAGCGATCCAATGATTTTGTCAGCCTTTGAAAGGGTTTCCTTATAAGCCGACTCTTTTTCCATCATTTCAATCAATTTTTTCTTCAACTCCTCTTCACTCGACTGAACCGAATTGATTTTCATCCTTAGTTTAAACTTTTCCAAGTTCAATTTCTCAAAATTACCCTCAAATTCAACTAATTTTGAAATTTTTGCCTCAATTTTGTTGACGTTTTCCGTCAATTTGTTGAACTCTTTTCTGTAATCAAATTCATTGCTTTGGATTTTATGGAAATATTCGTCCAATTGTTTGATTATTTGATTCCTTTCCACTTCCAACTCATTAACAGTGGTTGAGGTCTGACTTTCCATTTCTTTCATTCTAAGTCTCAGCCCTTTCTCTACACTTCGGTGCTCTTCGTTCAGACTTTCGATCGTTTGTTCGTATGTTTGCTGAGCCTATAAAGACAAATCAAGCTAGTTACTTCTTTTATTCTCATTCTTAAATTTCATTTAAATTGACTACAAAATCTTAAGACTATCATTATATGGACTTGCTCATATGAATATATGAGATCCTAAAAAAATTCACATAAAAACAGGCATGTGCATGATCCGACAGGCTAGGAGGGTGATACTGTTAAAATATTGTGTCCTATCAACACTCCCTTTCACATCCCTGCATAAAAAAGTTCAAAAAACATGAAAAATCAAATGAAGTGAAAACTTTTTTTTCTAAAAAAAATCAGTTATTTGGAGAAAAGTAATAATAGTGGGAAAAGAGTGCGAAAATGAACTCTTATTTTGTGGCAATTCATTAGTTTGGTAATAATGGAGCGCCGGTTAAACAAATGTCAATAACTGAGAGCTGAAAATTGGTCCGACTTATGGTATGCGGTCTAAAGACCACTAAAATTATTGTTTAACTATCGGTACAAATATTATATGAAATAAATAATTGGAAACAAAAATTACTTTTTGCCACTCATTGTGTTTTTGATTCAGAGATGTTTCTAAAGTCTTCTCCGTATCTGATATTTCGATCAATTTTTTGCTGAGAACTCCTTTTTCTGTTTCTTTGCAATCGATTCGCCGTTTTGTTTGGTTTTGGAGACAATTAATAAAATTTTCAAATTTTTCGGAAAAATATTCCTTCAGTTCAGAAAACATTTGTTTTTGTTTTTTGAGTTCAATCATGAAATCATATTTATCTTGATTTTGGTTGGAACCGTTTTGTCGATCTATGTCTTCGAGAGATTGAATTCGTGACAAATACTCATTAAATTTGAATTCAAGTTCTTTAAGCAATTTTTCTAAACTAATAACACAATTGTTTTCGTGATTTGAGTCCAAATGTTTTTCAGGAATTTTTTCATTTTCTTTAGTAATGGATATAATCTTATTATTTAATGAATTGATCTGATCTTTGATTTCCTTGCTTTTGATTCTGTGACAATTCAATTGATTTTTAATCTCATTAATTGAAGTCTTGAATTCATGATCAGTGGTCAGCCATTCCTTCTGATGTTTTTCTCTTTTGAAAAACACTTGTTCTCTGAGTTCAAGTTCTCGAATAAATTCTTTGTTAATCGATTCCAATTGAAGTAATCGTTGTCTTAGATTTTGTTCATTGGATTGCAATTTATAGAATTTGTCGCTCATCTCTGGAGGCAGACAAACAGCAGATGAGGGACATCCCTTCGAATGCCAATAGTTGTCTAAACTTATATCTATTTTTTCCGGTTTCACAGTTTCACACAATGGAGTCGATAGAAGAGAGGTCTCAAGTCCGGCCTCAAGTCGGGCCTCGTTTTCATGGTATGACTGACCAAATTGGTTGTGGAACTGACTCACTTCAAATGATGAGCCGATATTCGATACATTTTCTGAGAGATTTTCAGCAGAAATAAAGAGCTGTAAATCATCGTCAGATTCCTGTGAACACAAATTTTCGAACGATTGGACATAATTTTGCTGAAGACTATCGATTTGAGTCTCTATTCTGTAGAGCTTTTCCCATAGAAAAGAGTAGAGACCATCGATAGCAGGTTTGCATTGATCAGTGATATTATCCTCTTTGTCAACAATACTGAGTTTAGTCTTTGAATGTTTTTTATTGGTTTCGTCCAAAAAGTTGTTTTCATTTCGATAACAATTGGTTTCAATCAAAGATTGTTTCAATAGAAGAGTTCTGATGTCTTCGAGTTGTGCTCTGAGGTCGGACTCGATTTTCTCGAAGCTTTCAATTCTATTGTTATTCAAATCTATGGTTTTGTTGGCGTTAATCAAATCCAATTGTATTGTCTCGTATTGATCGACAAATGTTTTCAACTGGTGTTGCAATCGTTGACTCACAAGTCTGGCATCATTTTCAGCCTCTTCCAGTTCTAGAACCTGTTCCTGGAGACTGGCCCTCTCCTCCTTCATTTGTTTCAAATTTGTTTCTAGTTTTTGGATCAAATCTCTGTTTTTGTTAACTTCTGGTATCAGGTTTTGGCACTCAGTTGGCAGTGAGTCTGTTTGTAGGCAAACACTCCTCTTTGAACTCAGATTTGATTCATTTTCAGCGTTGCTTTGCGTCGACTTTTCACTAATGGCATCGAATTCACACTCTTGCATATCAACCAAACTGCTCGGTCCCGAAGAATGGTCTCTTCGCGAGTCATCTCCAAGACCCTCGTCCTCACTGGTCATTGCAGAGCACAAGTATCTGTTTCCTGTTTGTGCAACAAATCAAATGATAGCAATTCATGAATTCTGAAACTTTAGATTCATTTAAGATATGCTTACTATCGATGGCATCAATTTTGTTGTAGTTTTTGTGAAGTAATAAATTTATCTCTTCTTTGAGACCATATTTTATTATTAAATCATTTAATACTCGTTTGGATGCATTAAATTTTTCCATTAACTTCTGGTTCTCATTGTTTATATCCAAGACTTGGGATTCAAGTTTACAGCACTTAATGCACGCGATTTCCTAAATTTGTTCAAAACAACAAAACATATCATTAATAGCACTAATATTTCCTTTCAATAGTTATTTGGTTCTGGAATTTTTCAATTATAACACCTCTCAGTTCACTACAGTTACCCTCGTCAGTCGCCTTACAAAAAATAAGCGATTATCAAGTTAAATTAACATTAGAAATCGTCAAGGTTTATGACCTAAGGAGGATGCAGAGGGTGGACCAAATGTCCAAACTTTTCTCAATTAAGGAGAAATTGCTGGAATTTTATAGCTTCCGGCTTACACCGGAGCTTACGCCGGGGCTCACACCGGGAATAGACTTCTTTTTAATATATAAAAATTTAAGGAATTTTTTGATTTTCCAAATTAAGGCAATTTTTCTAATATATAGATTAACGCATTATTATTAATATCTGATTGTTTTTGCCGTTTGTAAGCGCTTTATGTCAATCAAGTGATTCAAATTAATTTGGTTCAAGTGTTTTGCAAAACTCATTTAAACTATAAAATTAAACCAAAAAACATCAAAATATTAGATTTAGAGCTATATTTTGTGGTCATAAGTAATGAGTTATTAGATTATTAGATAAATCACAGGTATTCGAGAATAGAATAGAATTGAATTGAACCATGCTAAATCCTTTAAAAGAAAGGTTTGGCCATAGAGTAAATCACTTATTGCTTATTGTATTGTTGAACAATTGGGATGAAAGGGTAATAATTACCTTGATCTGTTCCAATTCATGTATTCTAAACTCAAAGAGTTCGTTTTGATCGCGTGATTCTTGTAATTCAAGTTTCAATAATTCGATCTGTTTTTTGAAGAAAAAAAATTCAATACAATATTGAAATGAAAAGTGAATTATATGTTATATAAAAGCCTTACTTCTCTTTTAAGTTCATCCGAGTCTTTATTATATTTCTTTTGTTGTTTAGGTCTTTGACTTTTGTCGAGCGCTTCT
>JAQGBD010000313.1:0-35588 GCA_034698165.1 Punctoribates punctum | reverse complement strand
AAATTTGTTACTTTTAACAATTTTTGCCCCAAAATAGCTCAAAAATCTCTTAAAAGTCGAAATAGACGGCAACCCTATAAATAGTCGAAAAAAGTCGATAACAACTATGGTTTAAAATACTCCTTATTATGTGATTCGGACACATCCGAGTTCTTAGACCAGTAGGACTGGCCATTAAAATAGTTTAAATAACTATAAAGTCGGAGTCTGGTTATAACTTATAAGCGACGCCGACTGCCAGCAAACACTTACAGCCACTGCCCGATAACCAGTGGTCACAAAACGGTAATTGTTTATTGAAAACGAAGAAAATTAGGTTTTGACTAAAGACTGTAGCGCTTTAAAAAAGGGTGGAATTCCGGAAATGCTGAGAAAATTGTTCTTAAGTTCATTATTTGGAACTCATTTCGAATAAAAGGCCAAAAACGACAAATGGTTGACAGGATTTGAGTCAATTAGAAAAGACATGAAAATTGTTATGAAAAACAATATCGAAGACAACGAATTGAATGTAAGTTCGATACCAATAATGAAATCACAGAAAAGGAATGACTGTTTGGTCGGCAGACTAACTAACTATTGATGGGTAACATATGGTAAACGATTTCACTTCTCTTCGATCGTAGAAACGTATAAATTATGAAAATCACACTCAAGAGGGACAGAGTTAATAGCGATCCAAACAAATACGACATAACTGTGGATGAGATCAATAATTAATATTAATATTTAAACATTTTATAAGATAATTGTTTTAACCGATATTTGATTCCAAGATTTGTTGTCTATTATGACATTCAAGAGTCCAATCATTTGGTATCAAATCTTTTACGAGATCAAAAAATTTAGGAAAAGAGCAGTCGGTAGTGGTTTGGCTGCAATTCTGCAAATGAAGAGCAATTGGTTTCTCTGATTCCGTGTCTTTCAAATAGAAAAACTTTAGTAACGGATCGCTATTTGTTTTTTCATATAATTCTATCAAAACTGTGGAACCTATTAATCAAATGAAATAAATACATAAAATGAAACCATTTATAGGAAAAATCGTACCAAAAGGGGGTGACTTCTTGTCGAAGACATTGAGCGCATTCAAGAGTAGTGCGATTTGTGTGTCGTGCTGTCCATTGGATCAATTAGTTTCTGTTCAAACAATTTACTATAACTTACTGTCGAATAAATAAAAATCTTTTTATTCGAAGAATCGTTGTCTTTGTCTGAATCGGAAATCGTTTTATTGGTTCGAATCACTTCTTCGATGCGTTGAATGATATCTTTGAGAAGTAATCCTTAAATATTGAGAAAGAGTTAAAACAATTGGAATTCTCTTCAAATGAATACCAGTTCTTAAGCGTTGAATCAATTTTGTGGAGAAATCAAAATAAAAGGTCATATCAGCTATTTCTTGGAGAGCCTCATAAGTGGAGCCGTCGACCCAACGGGGAAGTGGGAGGTTCTGCTTCTTTTCAATAAGCAAATCATCGAAGACTTCTTCGGCTGCGTTCAAATCCGAGACATTACGGCCCGTATTTTTTGAGACGTATTCCAGAATTTCCTTCAATTAAAAATTGAAGAATAAATGACCCAATTATTGGACAGAATAAATACCTTTTTCTTTTTGGTGTATTCCATAACTTGAGCTGATTTATGGATTCGAACCAATTCTTGTTCCGCTGCCACACAATGAGACCCAGAATTCAACATCTTTTGGATAATTTTGTTAATAATTTATAATAAGTTAGCATGGACAGATTAAAAGACAGACCCCATCTTCTGGTCGGGGCTCTGTTTGAATGGGAAAGGGCTGCCATATATTGCCTAATGTCTGATCCCATTGCCATCTCATAAAACAAATCAAATGTCAATTTCTTATTTTGTTTGATAAAATATTTGATGAATACCTTCCCTCAGGTTTGTAAAGAGAGGCTAAGACCAGAGCCACACTTTCCAGACAGCGATCGGCTGCAGAGCTCCTGATGTGAACCTCTCGCGGGGAAGTTCCCAAAAAATTGTGATATCTTTTCCTTATATAAGCCCCCAATTGAAACATCCGTTTCTTTCCGGACTTTTTTCGTATAAAACAAAATATTAAATGAATAGGAAATAAATGGACACAAAATAAATACTATAGTGAGCTGTCCGAAGCCGTCGGGCCAATAACTCCGGTCAGAGTACGGATCAGTTGGATAGCATTTAATCGGCGTTCGGTCTCCGTGTCGATGGATCTGATCCAAGATATCTTAAGTAATATGCTTAAGGAATAAGATAATTGTTTAAAAACAAATACAAACCATAAACACGAGTTTGAGTTCAGAAGAATCTGTTTTTGATTTCGTTGTCAATACATTTGGCACTAAATATAAGATTGAAATCACAAACAAATTGTAATTCATTTAAAACTAATTGAAATTCACACAAAAATTCTTCAAATAATTTGATTTTCTGATCAATTTATGTCCAAATTGTGTCAAATCTTTAATATTTCAAAATCACAACAATTTATGCGTTAAATAAATGACGTCTAAAGTGTTTGTCGAAGAGTTGTATGTTTCAGACATTTGTAGCAAATCTGATGTCAATCTTCTCATTGATTTCCAAATTCAATACTTTATTAGATATAATTTAGTATTTCAATGGATAAACTGTTTCTCAAATATAAATTGAGCATGCTACTAATCAATGATTACATATTTTTGTATTTATCAATTTAGTATAGTCAAATTAAGACATTAACTAGCTTAATAATTATAACTTGGTATATCTTGCTTAAATTATAAATGAAAATTTTACTGAATTATTTATTACTCATGGTCATTTGTGAAGTAATATTATTAGATATCACGCTTGGCCAAGGCCAATTTATAAAAAACCTCGATAATCCGTTCGGTTTGGCAATAGCTGGAAAATTAGCATGCAACAAATGGGATGGCAATCGCACAGAATCTTTAGTGGGCACCGATTGTCAAGCAGTTTGAGGAAAATTTTACCTAGACAACAATGTCCGCATATAAAACAGAAATGATTGAATTTGGTTGATGTGTGTATTTGTACACAATTGACCATGTTTATATAACAATAACAAACACATTAAGTTGAGATTTCATTTTCAAAGGTCAGGTTTGAAATCGATTAATATGACTCCGATTAATAAGTTATCAAAACCTTCATTTGAATCAACACTGAATGAAAACACTTTAAACTTGGATTGTTAGCTAGGAGAAATTGTCAATTTTGATAAATGAATGCCAATCATATAATTCATTTTATTGTATTTTTTGAAAAATATATTCGGCTTATGATCGAAAAAAATATTGAAAATTCAATTACATTTTTTTTTATTGAAATTAACGATCTAGACTAGATCATCTAGTAACTTTAAAATATAGTTAATTTATTTGAGTCCTTCAATTTTAGTGCACAAATCATATAATCAAAAGTCGAATATTTTTTCATTTTTTTAAAATTAATTTAAGTGTAAATTAATTACTTATAATGAGAGTGAAAAACAAAGATTTTTAGTTTAATTCAAATTATCTTCAAATCAGTTAAAACCAAAGAGTATTCAACTGAGAAATAATTTTAAATCTTCTCACAGATTATTGGATAAAGTGAATGAGCATGGCACATCAAGGCACGTCAATACTCAAAGTTCAAGGTCTTTTTCAAATCCATTGATTTCGGTGCAAAACCTTTGAAACACTGAAATAATGTTAAATAAATTGAATATTTTGTCCAAATTTAGGGCAAAATATCAAAATTTATGTTTGATTTCAACTTAAATCGTTCTGACATTTGATTGCATTTGATTTTCCAATAATATATGGATTACAGAGTTTGGGAAAGGGAGTCATGTCTAGTATTCAATTCAGTTGCAAACCAAAGGCATTATTTTAGATAATGAAGTGCATAGAAATGGCGACATATCTTTAAATAAGTGAATTGGATTCAAAGGTATATAATTTAAATGGTTAACAAACATAATTGTCAACATTCAAAGAGCAATTCAAAGAGCATTCAAAAGGGGCTGAGGTTATGGCCATTCACTTAATGAGCAGACAGTGTAGAGTCGCTCCAACTTTGAGTTCAGACAACGTATCGATCGTTTTCTCTAACATTAGTCGCTTTTATCGACCCTTTTTTGTGACCTATTTTTGTCTGAATTCAAATGAGATGACAATAGCTCTGAATATCTGACGCTTTCATAACATTTCTTTACTTTCGATCACAGATTTTCTAATAAATAAATTAATGGAAAACCCTTTGAGTTTCGAGTTATTCAATGGTTTCAAATAATTTTTCTTTTTCTGAATTTGGGTCAAATCGGGTCTATTTTTCGTCTCTATCCTTACTGTCACTGAAATGTTATATTTCTTCAATACTATCACTCCATACGAATATTCTTTAGACATTGACAGACAGAAAACGTCCGGAATATATTGTTTATATCATGATATTTCTAGGTCATCATTTTTAATGATAGATAATCTTGGGAAATACGGTAAAATATTAATACCAGGAAAGTTATGACTTTCTTTCCAAAGGAAAATCAGTGAATAGTTTTTGAAAATTAAAATTAATTCAAAGTCGAGGAAATTGATTGCGAGAAACGGAATGAAGTGGTTGGGGAGGTCTGCCATGAATATGATGAATATGTTGTGCGATATTCTAATCCATTATATTTATCAACCCTTTGGAAACCGTTTCCTTTTTGAAGAGAATAAAGAAATTCTATTTTGAGAGAAGAGTCGGTTTCACACCATTTCACCATTTTCTCTGCCTTTCCGTTAGAATTGACTAAAAGGAAATTCTCGACTCAAAAGTGGGTGAAAAGGATTTGACGGTCAAAATGCCTCAATGGTTGTGCTGGCGGTGAATACTCTGCTAAGAATAAGTGTAGTGCTTCTGCTGTCAGGACTTCATATAAATATGAAGCCGGATAGGGGGCATACCATTTGGGGTTAGGGTTAACTTATGACACATAACCTTGAACTCAGCGATTCACTTATTTCGTTTTCAAACAATAATTTAATTCTTTGTTTAGTCTCTGATGTCATCTATAAAAACATTTTTTTTTTTTTAATTGAATTCATTAATATTTTATGGCAAAGGATTCCCTAAAAAACGTTAAAAGTAGAGCTTTTGATCTTAAAATCAATTCTTCCTAACGATTGACGAATAGGAAGTTTCCTCGACTTAACTTATATTTCAAAAGCTTTAATTTTGCCGATCAGTGATCATAGCGTTTGTCCCCAAACGATAAGAGGAATACCAAGAGATCCAGAATATAACAAAATGGCTCACATTTACAGATGTCTAACACATGTGTATTTCAATGCGTTATATTGTTTTCGGTTTACGATTCAATTGAAATTGACTTTCGGTAACCTTTCCCTTAGCTTTGGTCCACTAAATGGTGCCCAAACCCAATGAATGGCATCATTTCATTGAAATTTAATGACAGACGACAAGCATTTGTCAATAATGTGATTGAATACGAGAACAGCAATAATATAGTTGTATCATCAAAATCAATAAAATGTTGATGTATCAAGGGCAAAAATGTTGGCCAATATAGAGTTAGCGAGTATTATTTAATAAAGTGCTTATTCCAAGTTTTTATGAACTTTTATCCTGATTATGAAAGAGAGGAGTGAGGGGTCATATTTCCAATTTAAAAGTGGGGCCCAAATTGGTAGCACATCATATTGTCTAACCACCAGTTTAAAGTATTGGAGGAAATTGTCTTGGTGATTTTAATTTCACTTGGCTAAGTGATTGTCCATGTATTGAGGTTTCTATGTTAGAGATACTCCTGTGATGTGTGACCCCATTATGAACAGCGAATTATGTCATTTGAGTTAATTAAGTAAACCTCAAGTTTTACTTTCATTTGCTTTTCATTTTGAAATCCATTATTTTGTGCGGATTTTCAGTGATTTTCAGACTTAAAGAAACTCTTATTTTTATGAAATAATATTTTGTAAGGCTTTAGACAAAAATAATAATAAGTCTTTTGGAAGGAAAAATCGATATTCCGTTCGGTGTCCTCTGAATGCATCCCAAGGACGCAAACATGTAAGAGCATAGCACTGAGTCAATGCCATTCACTACCAGTACACAGACTGCACACACACTGCAGACAAGCGCACAAAAGCGCACATTTCAGACCAAAATTTATTCAGCCAGTTCATCTAATAGAACTGCTAGAATAAGCTCCACCACCACTACCAACGCTGTTAGCAGGGGAAGCAGAGCAAAGGTAGAGCGCAAATTTTCAACAAGACCAATTACAGACTCTGAACCAGTTTCTCAAATAAGTACGCTTTCATTCAACAATATTTTCATCTAATATTAAACGCCGTAATTGTTTGTAACAGAATAGTATGTTCAAGCTCTTTTCAAATATATTCTATAAAATTATGTAGGACCTACCTGGTATATTTTTCATTAAAATTATAAATGTTGTTGAAAAATATGTGACTTCAAGTAATAGGTATTAGGAATAGAAGTTTGAAAGTAAAATAACATTAAACCATTAATGACTAATGATTGTTGAAATTATGCCCTCTTTTTGTTTGAACATGCATGATCATATCATATGATATGGAAATTGTTTAGTGGGTTTAAAATGTGCGCCAAATGTATGCTCTTGGACCACTCCTTAGCGGTTGTATGCTTTCCCCCAACATCTCTGTTGGTTGAATAGGAGAGACTATTGAGAAAGAATGTGACGTCAGAGAAGAGGCAGTCTTTCATACTCTTGGGTTTTATGTGAGAGCAGAGAACTCAGCGCTAATACTGTTTCAGTATATGTGAGACACACTTGAAATCGTGAACACCATTCTGTTGTCTCTTTAATAGTTTGATTTCGAGCCAATCCAAAGACCTACAAACCGATTGATTGATTCATTAATGTTTACCACTGATGTCATCAAACGAGTAAGTAATCCATTGAAACCATTCCTTTCTTATATTCTAAATATTGATAACAGTATTCAAATCAATTGACCGAAAAACCAATTGAACTCAAATTATAAATATTGTCTGTTTTGGACATTTCTATCATAAGATGATTGCATTTATTGCAAACATTCTTCAATTGCATTACTTTTTCGGTTCGACTAAATTTAATGTTAAGTTTGGTCTTCAGTTTAGTCTTGAGTTTAGAGTAATTTCTGAATTAAATAATAATTTCTAAGATATCGAATAAATATGAGGTAAAACATAAATCTATGCCAAACAAAGAGCATAAGAAATGTCATTCACATCAGTTATATATTGGAAATGCTGGTCAATTGTGTTGAGCCTCTGTTGGACAGACCCGTGAGAGTGGATACAGACGTTTGGGGGACTTAGGTTGTGGTGCTGTCCATTCTTCAAAATCATATTATACTCTTAACATCTGCTGAGAAGACAGACAGGGAATGAGAAAGTGAGACAAGGACTGGAGGACTGGCAGGAGAGCAAAATCTATGAATACTCTAATAATTTGAAAGTCTCAGCTGGGAAATTTTAAAACGCATGAGCGTATTCTTGATAGAAATTTTAGGTTATAAATGAGAGAAAATGTCAACAAATATTACTCGAATAGTGATCACCAGTGAGTCTGGAGTCCGATGGAAGGCATTGGAAGCCCTAATTTTCCCTAAACTCACTCTACAGTAGTATTACTAACACACTATAGCACTCTATAGCACACACTATACCACACTATAGCTCACTATAACACACTATTTCCCAATCACTCCAAAGTCTTCAGAGCTATACTATCAGCGTTTCAAACATCTAAACCTCTATTCATTGTATAACTGTTGGCATTTCAAATGGCATTCAATAGCAGTGATCGGCAAGTTCTTTGCCAACCGGGGCGAAGGGCAGGGGTCAAACAAAGGCCGTTTCCGGTTAACTACAGTTTAAATACTATTAATTTCGACCTGACTCAATTTACATCCAGTTTTAACATGATAAATTATCTAAATTTACCGATTATATCAGGGAAAATGAGCCCGAACGTTGCCCCACTGATTTTGAAGGGGGCTCGGCTTGGACAGGGGCATTTTCCAAATGTTTAAAATTTGAGGGGGTTCGTGGTGACCCTCTTGGTAATGCCTGTTTGAAATGAATACAATTAAATGGGTTATACACCCCCTCCAGCCATCACTCATATGAACGCATTCAAGGACTCGCATTCACTTATGTTCGTAATATTTGCTCACTTTTATCACTATCTCATTGCAAACATTGTTATCAATAGACTAAAAAATTATCACTAAATGCCTGTTCTATACTCTCAGTCGCCGACATATGAAGGACTCGAACCACTCTTTTTATTCGATATCCAAATAATATACTCATATAAAAAAGTATATATAAAATAATCTCCTGTTTTGCTCTTAAATATCAGAATCTCTCTAATCAATGGATAGCTCTTTTGGACGAATTATCTCTAATTATGAATTAGATGTTCAAGGCTATGACCTAACTTTGGTGACCGATAACAATTTATTGCATATTTTATTTGCATTACACCTGTTGTTCACAAATTTACTCATTTAAGGACTAAATCAATAGATTTAGGATTTTCTGGAATTATGATTATTGTGGTCTAAATTGGGCCTTCATTTGGGTGTCTTTGCTGTCTCTTTGCTGTCTCTTTCCGTGGCCTCTGTTAGACAAGTATACGAGACTATAAACACACAAAACGTCCCAACTTAGAGATGAATAATAATAATAATATCAGTTTTAAAGTAATGCAAACTCTTTGGTTGTGTTAATGGAATGCATGCCTTCATGTCTTTCATGTCTTCTTTATTAGTTATTTAGTGAAAACAACTTTTCAATTCTTGTAAAACTGGATAATAGTGTGGCAGTTGTGCCCCTTTCAAGGCTAACACTGTTTTTTTACAACCAAACGCATTGTGAGCTTTAGGTGAAAGTGACTTTTAATGTTGATAAAGGCTGAGCTCAGGCACAGGTAAGCTAACACTGCCACCACTGCCAAGAAAGTAGTGTTGCATAAGAACTGCCATCATTACAAACCGGCTCAAAACTAGTTGACCCTCAAACTTGATGACCATGAATGAAACGCTCCAACTGGTCGCCCAGTCATTCAATGGCTGTGCAGTATTTCATGCAATGCTAGGTGCTCCACTACTCGTCTATTACATTGCTCTTACATAGTGACGATTTCCGTGTGCCAGTTGTAGCTCACCATAAAAAATACAATACATGGATTGTATTTTTCAATGCTCTTACTTTTTAGAAAGTGCCCAAAGCATAGACTGAAATGCACTGCCATAGCACAGGCATAGCACTGGCAATTCACAACACTTGCAGCACAGCTTCAAATATTTTTTACCCAAACAGACGAACCTCTCTTTTATTGGTTCTGTTCTTGCATTTTATGACATTTTTTTGTTGAGTAATGGCATTGAAATGCATTCAAATGTTAAACATTTAATTTAAAGCCGACTTTAATTAAAATGGAGAGGAATCAGAGACCTGTCTTTGTATACACCGTTCCTAACCTATAATTGATTAGAAAATTGGTTACATTCCTTAAAATGAAAACTTGTGGCAATCAATCAGACGTCCCAATTATGTACTTTTTATTTCTCATTTCATCACAAATTATTAATTAAACATTAATTATAATAAGAATGCCTTACAATCCAATTGATTGCCTAAACTATAGTTATTTATCTATTGAATAATTCAATGTATTCGTCATATTTCCGCTGAATATTTATTAATGAATATAAGTTATCCTATCCTTGAATCCAATGATTGTTTGAAAATTTATTTTTCTTACGCCTATGAACTCATTTTAATTAAATTTATTCTTCATTTTTCACGTTTTTAAAGCCATTTATAAATAGATTGAAACTTATTTTGAGAACAAAGTGATAGTTTTGCTACACTTTTCAGCTCAACTTTTCTCTCTTTTTCCATAAATCTTTTGAATCACATGCACTTGAAGTAAATGAGATGCAATCTTCAAATAAATATCTAGATAGTTTTGTTAAAATAATTCTTTTAACTCATCATAACATTTGAAGTTAAAGCTATAATGAATTAAAATTAATAATTTTGAGGAAAATCCTTTGTTTTATTCAATGGCTTCCATTGTCTGCCAATTAAAGCATTTTTCAATTTTTATATTCATAGAAAAGTATTGATTAACATGAAATGGTTGTATAAGTGGAAAGGTACGTGGTGATCATCAGAAATTACTCGATGCCAACAAAATTCAGTTATTTTTTAACAATAAATTCGAGGGAAAGGGAAATGAGATTTGATGAGAGATGTGATTATTATTGAAAATAGCAGTCATCTGATACTTGACTACACCCTAAATGTCATATACTCTACAAATTAAATGTATTTGATATCAAATAAATAGACGTAAATATATTACTATTTTGTTTCCTTATCTCTTAACTAATCGCAAGAGAATATCCGCTCAGATTTGTAAGAATAGAAACGAATCCAAAATATTTTGCTATTGAATTGACTCCAATTTGAACCTCTCGATGATTAGCGGGTATTAATGGGTATTCCTCTCTATATTCAGCCAAATTCAATGATATATTATAAGCGAAAGTTTTTCTTGATTTTAGTTTTCAAAAGTGAGAGGTATGAGAGGTATGCCCTTCAAAGTTAACTAACTCTTCACTTAATATTTTTCTCTCTCTCTCTTTTATGTTAATTCAAATTAATTTTCCCAAAAATTGAATTGAATTTCCAGTTTATAATCGTGTCTAATGTGTCAAATTTTTATATGAAATGTGATCTTGGTGATCAGAATCAACTACAACTTTCAAGGGTATCCACAAATTTAAGACTTTTCCAGTTTTATTGTTTGATTAAGAAAACAAAAGTTCTTTATTGACTTTTATTGGAATTAATTGAAACAAAATATAAGTTTATGTCTTACGTCACGATTGACGTAACCGAAGATATCATTAGACTTTCAATAATGAAGTAGAGGTGACGCGGCGTTACTTCTATTCAGTGGAGTGGAGTGGAGTCAAGTGATGGCCGTCTATGCGATTGTGCCACAGAACCACTCAATGCTCTGTCTCTCTCTCCAGTCAATCGGCAGTGCGTTGGCCTTCAATTATTCTCATCTCTACACTTACCCTGACATTAAATCTAATAAAAATTAATTCAAACTCTATATCGAGCTCTCGAACTCTCAATAGTAACGATATATTCATAGATTTACACCAATTATTGACATTAATTATAAACATTTCATTAATAGAATACTATTCTTCTAATACTCAAAAGTAATTGCATTTCAACGACAATACATTAGATTTATTTTCAGTTTATTATAGAGTTAATTGTCTCTCTCTTCTCACACTTTTCTCCTTTTTGTTGATTCAGTTTTAGTCTAATTTAATATCGATTTTATAAATGAAAAACTTTAAAACTAAACACAGAATAAAGAATTGCATTAATCGTTATTTCAATGTTATTACAGGTTTTCATCGAATACAACAAAAGAGCTGAATCTTCGGTGTCTTTAGTGTTCTTAATAAAGAGAAAGTCAAAGAAATCACAGAATAATAAGTGATTAGTTTTGTGACAAATTTGACAAAAACTTGAAATATTTGAGAGAATGTCTGGAGATTTATGATGGAAAGTGTGGCCAAAGAGACTATAAATGGTGTGGGTGTCCATCATTCGCACCACTTGTCAGCGTTGAACTTTGCGATGAAGCCAATGATGATCCCACAGACGCCCCGCAACAACGGGATGACCCACTCAATGCACCACTCGATCCATCGGTCATCTCCCGGCTCACTGTCACCGAACCTGCCCAGTATTGTCAAAGTGGAGCCCCGTCTACCCAACCCTTGTCTCAATTCACCCACTTTTAATGATTACGCAAAGAGCAATGGTTTGGGAGACACTTCGGCCACAACTTCGGGAGCTATGAATAAAAGACAGAGAATGGATGAATCAAATCACTGGAGTATTATTCCGCCCTCTCCCGGACAACTATCAATTGGTTCATTATCGCCGCCGCCTCTACTAAATGGCCACTCACTGCCTAACATCGGACACAACGGGCTTTCGCCAAATTCTTCCAGTTATGACTCATTCAGTCCAAACGGTAAGTCATTACGATTTTGTCATAAGTGCAGCCATTGATTGATCGGTTCCAACATTGGTTTCAATATCTCTCAAAGATATTGCATTTGTTTATATCCTTAGCCTTAAGAATGAGCCAAATGAGGCCACTCTGAGGACAGTCCTCATAACTTATTTTGAGAAATTCATTTGAAACGATTCCTCTCATAATCTTGACTTTGAATCTGAGCTGATCTGAACATTAGATTATTGGCATAACTTGTTATTTATTTCGACAAAATTTACATTTTCTTCGCTTTTATAAAACCAATGATTTAATGAACAGCAATATATTGCTACTAACTTAGCTTGGTAATATGTTATTCTTTTGAAAAATACTGGCATTAATTGAATTAAAAGTTAATTATTTGTTTAATTGATTTTGAGATAAATATGATCTTGTTTGATTGTGTGTCAAACTTTGAAAACCTGTATCTCTGCTGCAAATGTCGTACAAAATGGTTGGCCTATAATTGAAATTTGATTTGGAAATAGTTTTAATGCCTTTATTTGGGCAAAAAGATTGTTATTCCTCTCAAAGAGTGATTTATTGAATAATTGAATAACATTTGGAAATATCTGTCGATTGAGTGATAGTTAAAGAAATATAATATTCAAAAGTCTTATTTATTTGGATGAAATCAATTGGTTGTTGCCTTGAAAATGAATGAATGATTTGAGTGTTATTTAAATAATTATTGAAATTGTTGTGAAAACTGAAGTCAATTTTGATGGACGTTATCATCAAAGCGTTTAATTATTTGTTGAATAATAGGACTGAATGTGGTTTACAATTGAGGACATATTCAGATATGTTATACCAGTCTTAGGCTATCATCGAATGTAAGACAAAGTCGATCGCAAAGAAAGGCATAAAAAGATTAAAAGTAGTGCTAAAAGTGGGCAACTAAACCAGGACAGACCGGCGTATGTCGAGTCGATCTGAACTAAATGGCAACGAAACCGGTCTCGTGACCAGAGAACCACTTGTCCGAAATGCAGGTCTCACTTGTGCTCGAGGCACTCAACTGAAGAAACAAATCTACTTTTTACTGGTTTCAAATCTGTGATCAGTCGAGTGGATATAGTTTTTAATTTCTATACTCTTTCTCTCAATTCTAGTTCAGGTTCTTCACAAAAGCCATTAAAAAATGCTTTCAATGTTGAGGTCTTACTCTTCAGAAATATTACACTCTATTCATAAACAGAGACGTCTCTGAAGCGAAATATTTCATAAAAAGTTTTTCATTCTTTTGTCAATCATTTGTTTACCGAAAACCTTGTGATTCATCAAAATATTTGCCACTTCTAATGGCTTTGAGTTCTATCAAAAGAGACAGTAATAGTAACTTATATCGCATATAGACTGTAGACTAACTCTATATATAATTACGAGAATCCCTTACTTTGCTTTCTATCTATAGAACAGTGAATACAATAATTTTTTAGAGAACCATAAGTTGATATGAATTGATATAATTGATAGGCTCTATATTATAGGATACTTTTGATTATCGGTCACAATTCGACCCTCACTCCAACTATCAGAAGTTAGTAATAAATATAAGAGTCATATGATATTTATATCTAATTTAATTTATTTCATATAAACTAATATTCAAGGATTCTATGAGTTTTTTTTTATGTCTCAAAGATGAATGTTTTAACTGATTTCTTGGGTGATGTTTATGGTGAGCGCAAAGTACATCGCCCTCTGATGTGAGCCAACAAAAAGAAAAGCATTTGACGTTCGCCAACAAATCTAATCCTTCACTCAACTCAACAAAACTAAGCAAAAGATTTGTTTAATTCTATTTAAACCAAAAGATGTAGTTTTTGCCAAAACCCAGTCAATCGTCAGTTTGAATGTACACCACTCACGCCCTTAATGACCACCAAACTGAGCAGGCTAGTTGAGTGCTTGTTGCGCAATAGTTCATAACCTGAGCGGCGCTATACCCGAGTCAGAGGTTGAAAAGAATGTGTGTCTGAATAAAAACAAAGACCGAATCAATGTTGATATCAAAGCCAAAAGTGGAGACGGGAGGGAGTGGGGGAACTGTTTCACTATTTGATGCAAGAAAAGGATAAGTTAGCCAACAGTTGAGTAATTTCTAAATAAAGGGCAAAGCACTTGAAAAGCAACCGGTTTTAAACTACTGAAGAATAAAGGATACGGTTTGCGATTCACTGCCATCAAAGTTATTATAATATATCTATTGCTTCATAACTCGATTGAGTACAGGAGTAGACAAACCTGTTTGACTGCAGGCCCACTACACTCATGACTTTTATACCCCCTTAAGAATATATTCATCACGCTATGATTAAAAAATAACCATTATACACTATAGGGGTAAAGGGGAGAGGGAATGGGGCGCTACCATAGGTAAATGCACCTGCAACAACATTACTGCAGCACTTGATTATGACGATCACGTGATTGAGATCAGAGACCTGGAGAAAATAGGGGGAATGGAACGAATAGAGTGAGAGCCAGCGCACAGCCTAAAAGTGCATTAGTTTTGGTGACGATAGCTTCAGCACAGTTCGAAACCTGCCAGTGCTCGCTCTGAGGGATGCACACAAACCTCGTTTCAATTTGGCTCATTTGATGCACTTTGCGCTCAACTCATAAACCAATTTATAGATTCCATCGACAAATCATTTTTAATAACTATTTTGGTTTCCATCCAACAAAAAGTTATAATAACTTAACTTTGATTTTGTTGAGACTAATGTCTCGATTCTCTTAATTAGTATTTGATATCAAATATCATTAGTTTATAACTTCGATTGTGTCTCAAAATTATATAATTTGTGACTTAAATCCTATGATAGTCTTCATGTCTATCGTTGTGATCGTTGATTAAAACTAAACAAAAGTGTTTTCGTTATATTTCCCAAAAAAGTCTTTTTGAGTTTCAACTACTATATGAGTATCAAAAATAAACTGCGAGTCATCTCTGATTGCAAGAGCATATGAAGAGCCAATTCGCCAACTTTTATATCGAAAACACAATAAACTGCTTTAAATAACTTCTTAGGCCTAGATTTCTATCGGCCATCAAAACAATCGATTCTTGAAGTAATTGTCATTAATATTGAAATTCTGTTTGACTTTCGTTGGAATCAATGATTAACGAGTTTTGTGTCACATTTTGTCGCCTAATAATTGAGTTCGAGCTGTGATTCCGTCCAAACTTTGCCTCAAATAAATAATTCATTGACTGAGAGCTCAAAGCAAATCATAAATCCTGGATCCGTTAGTACTCTTGTGGCTGAGCCACACCCGCGCCGATAAGGCAGTCGAGGAGTTTTTGGATGGACCGAGTGGTAGCTCCTCCAGTAGTAATGAGTCAGGCTACAAGAAGGCCAGAGCCACCTTTCCTGACGACTTTCTCAATGAAGACAATATGCGTTTGGGGCCCTGTTCCGTCCCTAAAATTAAGAAGGAACCTGCCGAATCTTCCCGTCCGTCCGCCAGTGGTCTTCAGCCAATCGCCCGAAAACGGGCCGCATTGCAGGCGGCGGCAGCCTCTGGCTCATCGGCTACCGTCTCAGTTACCGGGCTCTCAGAGAGTTCCCCCGAAGTGTCTTCGAGTCAAAATGGGACGGGAATAAGTCCTGTTCCCAGTTTGGCGTCGTCTGAAATCGGTGAAGTAGATCTCGATTTCTGGGATCTTGACATTCATGAGAGCTCTACTTCTCATTCTTCAGGTAATGCTTAATAGGTTTTTGATATTTTGAATGTTTTCGAAGAAGAAATTTCTGCGAACGAAATGTTGAACTCAAGTGATTCGATATAACTCTAGAACTTTATTAGAGAGGAGTAATTGAAGCCATCATTTGGCTGTTTATTAACCATTTTTTAATGGTTTGAAAGGCACGCAAACCTTTGATCACAAGTGTTGTCTATGAATATCTGGTCCTCATTTAAAAGCGCAGCGATTAATCATTTGTTTTGTCGTCTTCTCTCTGTTTTTCTGATTTGAATCCTATTCGAAGAATATATTCGTTGAATATTTGGAATAAATATCTAGTAATGGATGTATAGTCTAATTATTTTGGTAATACTATTCCCAAATATGCTTTAATTGTGAGGTTTGGCCGCATTTGCCTAACATTTGTGTGAAGTTGTGTGAAGTGGATCACAAAAATTGTTACTCAAAAGTAGTTTAATTTTGAGTTAACCTAAAATTCAATACAAGTTATTCATTCAAACCTTGATATTGAAATTTATTGCTTTACTTTTTCTTATTATTATTTTTCAAATCCATTAAAGAAATGATTATTAATTCAGTTTAAGATAACTCTTAATTTAGATTAAGTTTTGGCCCCAAAAACAAATCCAAAGCTTTTCGGTTTTCATTTTTTTCCTTCTGTACTCATTTCTGATTGTTTTTTAGGAAAATTATAATTTTTTTGATTCCTGACTATTCTAGTCAATAGTTAACAATCATTTTACACATCTCTAGCTCTCAACAAATTTTAATTAATTTTTAACTCTAAATACTGTCTTCAACTATAATATACGAAAATATTATAAACGAGAAAACAATAGCAATGAATATAATGGTGTTTATTGTGTTTTGTGAGTTTTGATTAAATCTAAACCCTGTCTCTACTCTAACATTATCTTTGAGTTCCACTAACATTGACTGCAGTCTTATTTTGAACGACAAATGCAAAAGTTTAGTGCACTTTATGTTTATTTAAATTGTAGACCAATTTATCATAAACTGTGCGCACATTCACTCCATTTCTTCGCTAATTTATGGCTTCTCTTTAAAAAATATCCAATAATCTCATAATAGAATCATATTTTTTTTATCAATGATTTAATTGAACTTTGGAATAGGTATTAGTAAAGTGTCGGTATTCATCCCAATTGTGATGATATTCGAGGAGAAAAAATTCAAAGTGATTGTACTCTACGTTTAAGTATTAATATTTCAATTATATAGTTATTAAACTTAAGCTAAAGTTAGAAACGGTTTGTTTTTTGTTTCAATGCAGAGATGCAGTCATAACAACGTCTGCTATAAAATATTGATTATTACGTGTTTTCATTTCTCAACTTTTGCTCATATAATGCATTCTCTTCAGACTGAATGTGAATGTCATTAGATTTATCGGTTAATACACTTTCATATCGATCACACATTCATTGCTGTCTTAATCATAATTTTATTCTTGCAATTTATTCGACTCTTGAAATGTTTAATTATATTTAGAGTTGCCTTGCTAGTTATTTCGTTGAATTTAATTCAAAAGCGAATACAAACATTTCTTTATGTGAGACTTATTTTTGAGATAACCTACAGATTAATGATTTAAATCGGTTTATATAACTGGTATTAACTGATGTCGTAATCAATTGAACTAAAATGTCGATTGAATGCCAATTATATTGTATTAAAGCCAATGAAATGTTGGCCTTGAATGAGGACATCGACCAAAGACTGCTTCGTTGAATTGTCCGCACATTACACGCATTACACGCATTATCCAACTCTAGGAGAGACAGCCAACCATTAATTTGTAGCCATCTATCGTTTTTATCAAAAATAACCAGCTTATTTATAATTCATAAACTGAGCTTTATTTCCATTTGCTTTTGCCATAATTAACCAAGAACAGATGAATATAATTGAAGCACATTAATAATCCATCCATTTATTGCGAAAACCAAAACCATTTAGTTGTTTAAAATGGAGTTATTTTATATGAAAATATTTTTATTCGTTTATTCACACAAAGAAAATGTCAAATATTAAGAATATATTTGTAAATGACTTTTGACTGACTCGACATGACTTTCATTAATTGAAAATTTGATTCGCAATCAGTAATAATGTGAGGAATCGAATGATTTATTTAACAATTGAATGGCATTTATGGCTATTTTTGTGAAATGAGAACATCTGATGCTTAAGACGGTGTGAATGTCAAACAATTGACCACTTATTCGGGCGTTTCGTTCAAATGATTGGTTTATTGAGTGTTGGCCTCCGTTGCCATTGTTTTGAACTTTTAAATGTCAAATAGTAGTAAGCATTTGATTACACGATTTCTGTTTATCTCAACTTAAAGTGGAATTAGTTTTGGTCATAGCCTTTGGCTATTTGGCGAATGGCGTCCTCTGCACAGTACTGAAGAGGACGGGATTTATGAATGTCATCGCTGACTAATATCTCTGTTTGTTTTTGTGGCCAAATCGCGCTCTCCTTATAATTGGTGTATATATTTACAAAACGAGATGTGTGTCTCGACTCACATAACTCAGACCAGTGTTTTGCACAACAACTCAATATCCTATTTTCAAAAATGATTGCTTCAAATGATTGACCAAAGCTTGCCTTCAAAACAAACAATCGTTTAATTTTGTGTTTGGGATCCGTTCTGTTTACTAACTGTTCCCATAATTGAATCAACGCATCAATTATCTCATAAAATGTTTTGCCTCTAATGTTGGCACTCCAAAAGAAATTTGAGCTTACTCTAATTGATTTGTTTGACCTACTATCAGCGCCCTTGTTCCTTTTGTGAAAACTTCAATTTTTTGGCTCCACTATAATGAAATCATATTATGGTATTATCAGTTGAATTCACATTTTTAAAAATTTGATTATCAATATCTTTTGTTCACTTTTAGTTCACAAGATGAAAGTTGTTCATTGAAATGACCTATCATTAACACAACTTTTACTTCAATTATTTTCTACTTTTCTTCAGTTTTCCCTTATATTTGCAATCGTTTATATAACACTCAATTCAGACGACTCTTGTATAACATTACGTGTTCTTAAGGGAAAAGTGAGTGCGAGAGAGAGAGGGAGAGAGAGAGAGAGAGAGAGAGAGAGAGAGAGTATGCCTCCAGGTCTTTGGGGTGCCTTCGTTTCTTGACTTAGAGATCCTCCTAAACTCTGTTTATTTTCTCTTCAAACTAACATTCCTTCGATAAGAGAGTTACTATTTTTTGCCCAAAACTATCGTAATCTTCAAAAGTTTTATGCAATTGAAGTAAAAATGCCGTCATTTGAAAATAACTGAGGGATAACTGGGCATAACCTTAGCCTGGTCTCCAAAAAGAACTGAAATCGCTCATTACTTAAGCAAAAAAAATTTTGAAACTAAATGTACTTATTTATTATGTTAAGAAAAGTTTGTGACTCGAATTCAATGAATACAAATGTAATAAATGGCACAAAACTCTTATAGAGTGTCACGACTCTCGACATTACTCAGTGTTATACAACTGTTTTGACCAAAAAAGGTCAGGTTGTCTGAAGGCTATGCCTCAGATATTCCCCAAATTCGGTCCCCACCGACCCCTTCTCATACATTGAAGTAAAGGCACTCATCGAAAGTAGTGTTAGTAGTGTTCGACCCAATAATGGAGTGAATGTCACCTCAAATGCATTCATGGACTCAGTCAGGAGTTTCTGATCTCTGGTTATTTACACTGAGTTTATAGTTTTTGTTAAGCATTTGATTGAGTCAATGATGCGATTGAATTGAAATCAATTAAAAATGAATTTCTCTCTAATGTCTGACAATATTTTCCATGTAATCAATATTTTTTTCGATCTCATTATTCAATGAATTAAAAGAATATTTTCTTTTGTTAGGCAAAGAAGACATGAGTCCTCCCAATAGTGTCAATGGCTGTTACAGTGTCGACAGTTTTGGTGATCCCAAGAAAAAGAAAGGTCCGGCTCCTCGCCAGCAGGAAGAGTTATGTCTGGTCTGCGGGGATCGCGCCTCTGGCTATCATTACAACGCTCTCACTTGTGAGGGCTGTAAAGGTATTGAGTTTTCAATGGATTGTATGAAATTGATATTAATATCGGTTCTGTCCAAAGGTTTTTTCCGTCGAAGCATCACTAAGAATGCTGTCTATCAGTGCAAATATGGCAACAGCTGTGAGATTGATATGTATATGCGGAGGAAGTGCCAGGAATGTCGTCTCAAGAAGTGTTTGAGTGTCGGAATGAGACCCGAATGCGTTGTTCCTGAATACCAGTGCGCCATCAAAAGAGAATCAAAACGGGCGCAGAAGGATAAGGATAAACCCAACTCCACCACAAAGGACGCGATGAGTCCCGAAAAAATTGAGGAAAAGCCGAGTATTTTGACGTCGAATACGGTTAACATAAACAGTAATGTAATAAAGCCATTAACCAACCCTCAAGACGAGATGATCAAAAAGCTAGTCTACTTCCAAGAAGAGTTTGAGTCACCATCAGAGGAAGACGTCAAAAAGATTACGGTTAGACTTCTCCTCCTATTCTTTCAACACTCTCTTTAACCTAATTTTGTGTATAGCCCTTCCCTTTGGGTGAAAGTGAAGCGGACAGTCTGAAGAGGTTCCAACACGTGACTGAGATGACAATACTGACAGTACAACTAATCGTCGAGTTCTCAAAAAGAGTTCCCGGTTTTGATACACTCTTAAGAGAAGACCAAATAACACTTCTGAAGGTATACTCCGTTTGCCATTTGTTTGTATTCAAGTCTAATGAGTTGTCTAAAGGCCTGTTCCAGTGAAGTAATGATGTTGAGGTGTTCCCGCAAATACGATATTAAAACCGACTCAATAGTCTACGCCAATAACCAGCCCTACACACGAGAGAACTACCGAAGCGCAAGTGTTGGCGACTCAGCCGATGCTCTGTTCAACTTCTGTCGGTCGATGTGTATTCTCAAAGTGGATAACGCGGAGTACGCACTCCTCACCGCTATCGTCATATTCAGTGGTAAGTCTTATTCATTGATTTGTTCAAGAGTTGAGAGACTGTAAGACCCTATGATTGTCCTTTAGAACGACCCTCTCTTCTGGAGCCAAAAAAGGTGGAGAAGATCCAAGAGTTCTATATCGACACTCTTAAGGCATATGTGGATAATCACAGACCTCCGGGAAAATGTTATTTCGCGCGACTCTTAGCTATTCTGACAGAACTGCGAACACTGGGAAACATAAACTCCGAGATGTGTTTCTCACTGAAGGTCCAGAACAAAAAGCTGCCCCCATTCCTGGCAGAGATCTGGGACATTCAGGAATAAGACCGCCATCACTGGTAACAGATATCGTATTTTTTGTTCGCTTTTTGTGTTGAGTGCCTATCATTGAAATCATTTGTCGACTATTTATGGGACACTCTCTCGGTGTGAGCGCTTCGATGGCAGTGATATTACGCTTCAGCCATATATACGACAAAATGCTATCTTTTATTGTTATGTAATTTGCGGTGCAGTCGATCCCATCGATTGAGACAATAGTTGTTAGAATTGTATGTATTCGAAGATCTCTCGTAACGCACAACGACTTCAAACATTGGAAGTGCTGACCAATCGATGCATCCGATCGACGACTACTGCTCTGCTCTGTTCCCAAATAATATTATTTTATGTAATTTACTTTACGCTTAGCAAAGCTACCGGTGACCTCCCTTTCAATTGATTATTGATATTTAAATTTATTATTATATGAATTATTATAATTATTATTATTAATATTATTATTATTATTATTGATATTAATTGATCCCATCATTGGTTTTCAACAAACCTTAAAGACTTGTTTAATACTTCATATAAACAACGACTCAGAGACCCAAACGATGTAAAAGTTGTTTAAATATTGAATATTCGGAAGAGAAGAAGAGAAGAGAAGTGCATAACATTTGCTGATATTATTGCCTTCACATCGATATACATGTCTGCAAAATATGTTCAAAATATGGCATCACATCAGTTGGTCATCAATTGGTCATCAAAAGTGTAAAATTACATCAAATCAATTGAATAGAAGTAAAGCTTAGATTACATTCAAACACAAAACTCATTCATTTGACATCAGTTTTAACTAAACTTTGGTCCAATTTTGCAGTTCTTTACATATTTACCATTCATTCGGTGCTAATCTTAGAGTTTAGTTATGCAAACAAATTATAATCGATTCGATTAATTGAGTGACAGAAAGGAACAGAATGTCGAACCTCTTCACTCGAGTTTAACCTTTTGATAAAATTTGATTTTCAAAAACAAATATAATTTATTTATTAATAATAATATTGTCTTTTATTTACTAAATTATTTTCTTAAGGCCTGAAATATATTTATTTTGAATTTATTTGAAACATTCCATTGAAATAAAAGGGAATAAGAATTGAGTGAAAAGTGAAGAGAGTTTCAAACGAATTGTTCATAACTGCCTCGACTGCAAAATTGCATCAAAAGTGTCTGAACCACAAACCAAGAATCAATTTTCAGAATCTTTTTTGGAGCGCTTGTATTATATAATATATTCATTTGTGATCATTATTTCCCATTATTGGCGACTAATTACTAATTATATATTTCATAAAACAATTTCCATAACATTCACAACAAAACAATTGTTTTTTGAGACTTTTTCGACAGACATTTACTAAAAATTTTATCATTTGTTTTGTTTAAACAATTCATTAATTAATTACATATAAATACTATAAAATGTTTTATTTGATGGGATTTTGGTTTAAATCAAGAATTCTTTAAAACATAGAGTTTTAGAAACAAAATCAATGAATAAGTTTTACCAAATCTTAGCTTATATTCAAAGCTTGAGTTTATTTAATGAAAAATATTTCAGAAATCAATGAAAAGATTTTAAGACAAACAGAATATTAGAAAACATTTTATTAGTTTTTATTAAATGAGAGAAAAATATTAGAAAAGAGATATTTTTCGACGATTGACAGGAATGCCATATGTTTTGAACGTGTTGTTGGAGGTCAGGTCTTTTGGACTCATGACTCCTGACTCGGAGGATAGACGAGTGACAGACAACGGCTTTAATGTTAGGTTTGAGTCAGAATTTGAATTGATTTGTGTTGAGTTGAGTAGTGATTGACAGTGAGATGGCATTAAACCCAAATATTTGTGATATTACGCGTTATTATTATTATTATAATTATTGTAATTATTATTTAACGGGTTTTCTTATGTTTTAAACTATTATTTTAATTATAGCTGAGATGCAAAACAACATTAATGTTAACTAAAACCTAACATATGCTCTGATTTCAAGCAATTCTATCGAATGGACAATATTTCTGGTGTGGGCTATACCTGAGCTGACTCTCCGACAAATCAATCATTTTGAATATAAAAGCGCTTTAATTATGAGATAGACTTTAAGTTAGAGTTATTTGAGTCGATTTGTTTGGAAAAAAGAGATTCGGATCATTGGCTTCAAATCAAATGACTTGTATTTTCTGTATTCAACAGTAAATGTATTCTCAAAAATGTTTGCACACCTTTCCTATCCAAGAGGACAGTCATGTAAACAGAATATTTATATAACTCTCAGTTCACAGAATAACCTAAAAATTGTCAAACATTTTTGAAATTATGTCGACTCAAAAAAAAGTTGATTCTGTGCTCTCCTTTTGGATAAGACAAAAGAATTTCTGAACTTTCAGTTGAAAACACATTTAATTTGTATTCACTTTTAGTTAAAGTCCAACAAAATAATCAAAATTATCGATTAATTGCATTACAAACCATGACTTAAATTCTTGTGAAAAAGCGATCTTTTAATACAATTACATAAAATAAGTGCCTTTTCAGCCAAATATTCAAAACCAATGAATTATACAATATTTCAGTTTCTAATTGATTATAAATCGACATAAATTTAAAATAGAAAACGCTTTTATTCACTTCAAAAATGTAAAACTGGTTATAATCCTCCCTCTTATGTGGTCCCAAAATATGCCATTTGGCCGAAAGTACAAAACAGCTTTTCTTTCTCATTGTTTTATTCTTTGATTTGAGCAAGTTTGTTTTAGAAACCTAGTTTAGTTCTTACAACTTGTTAGTTTTTTATTTGTCAAAGTTTTGTTACCATTTTGAAAAAACGGTATATTCTTTGTAATTATTATTAATTTGATTATTAAGTTTTGCTATAATTTTGTTCCTTAAGTCAAATGGCATTTAAAGGGTTGAGTGAGAGTGAGAGGGAATAACCCAATAATTAAAACTGCTATGAATTGAGTGCCTGAAAAAAGCCGGTTATAAGTCGAACATAAGTTTGTGAAGCAATTAATCGATGACTCAATCCTTAGAATAATATCTTTATTTTCGACATTTCTATCGAAACTAAATTATAAGACAAATGAATCGCCGCTTAATTTGTTTGAGAAAAAGTGTAAATATTAGTATAAATTTGGTTATTGTGTGACGACTTGTGGCGCAAATGGGACTTCAACTCAACAAATGTTAATTTTTACTATAAATTACTCGAATTATTGAATAGACTCCAAAAGAAGTGACGATTTGTGAGAAGTGAAAAGCTTTTGTCAGTCTTTGAAAATTCAGATCGATTTTCGTCACTTCTTTTGCCGGCTGTTTATCAAATGATTTTGAGATCTAATATATATTTAAGAAAATATATAAATATTATATATAAAAGATTTAAAAGAATATCATATGAAATGATAGAATTTGTTAGTCTTTTAAAACAATTAATGTGCAAAAAATTAACTAAAATTTAATGTCAAATAATTTTACAAAACGTAACGTTGCTCTGAATCAGGGTATGAGAGGCCGCTCAGAATGCTTTCGGTCATTATCTGATCTGACCGTTCAAGATGTCTGACCATTTGTAATGATGTACAGAGAAATAATTTGCTGTATTTTTCAAATAAATCTTCGAATTCAAAACAATTTTCGTCTCATTCTTTCACAAACTCTTCATTAGCAGAGATTACCACAAGAATTGCGAACAGGTTTTCACCAAATGAGCCAACATTTGGCTATAGAGCTAATAATGGTAGTAATGATGGTAATAGTTATGTAAATTTTGGCACAAAAACTCCAAAGAGTTTAACGCTTCTGACATAAAATGTCTAAAATAAATGAATTGGACTAAAAATTTTCCACTAAACTAATCATTGAGTTTGAAATCATACCAATAGTTGGCTAACAGTTTGTTGAATACATTTAAATAACACTTCATTATTGGGTCAATGAGTTCGGCAAAAGAGGCACTACTTTTCCGATAAATGACTTTGAAATCTATTGACTGATTAATTCAAATATTGTCGTCTTTTCCACTCTTTTGGCCTCAAATTAGAATATTTTTTATTTTTGAGTTCTGTTCGAGAGCTCTATTAAACAGAAATCATTGGTCCATAACATAGACATTATTTTCAAACATATATTTTCCATAATTTTCAAAACTTCATAAGTAATCAGATATTATGTCGAAAAAGCAGAGGAAATACATTTCAAGAATAGGTTTTATTTGAAGTCAAAGTATTGGATCTCTTATAAGATTTTTTTAATCAACGAAAAGTTTCAGTTCTTCTAATTTTGTTCAAATGTATTGAAATGAATATTCTTTTGGTATTATTTGTAATTTCTTTCTGTTCTGTGATTGTGAGCCACGAATCAAATGAGAGCTCAAACTTTACTTCTTCTCTCAATCAAGTCTTCAGACAAAAGGTAAGAATTCTGAATGAAAATTCAAAACCAAAAACAGTTTGATTTAAATATTGAAACAAATATAATAATTATTAGTTAATAAAAGTTATTATAATAATTCGAATTCACTTTTAAAGCTATTTTTAGTGAAGTAATTAAAATAAACTTTTAAACACTTTTGAAAATATCTCAATTACTATAAATCAGACATCGCCAAGCTTTTCGACTCAAGGGGGTATTAGGGGGTGTCCTAAGCTTTTTTCAGATGGGGTATAGGGGAGGGTATAAGTTGCACCTAAAATGTCAAATTTTCGCATCGCCACCGGTATTTTCAAAATTATCGGCATCAGGGGGGGGGGTTATTCTGGGCTATACCCTCTT
The DNA here is from genome assembly GCA_034698165.1 of Punctoribates punctum. Lineage (NCBI taxonomy): Eukaryota > Metazoa > Arthropoda > Arachnida > Sarcoptiformes > Punctoribatidae > Punctoribates > Punctoribates punctum. The sequence continues at coordinate 9,593 of JAQGBD010000313.1, read as the reverse complement.
TGGCGATGTCTGCTATAAATTTATAGAATATAGTCTATAAATTAGGACTCCATGAGTACTATACTATAGACAATTAGTTTTTATTAGACATAAATATATGGAAAAGTAGTAAAATATGATTTGACACTCATATTGATTGATATTATTCTCAGATCTCACCCGAATTGGATGAAATTGATTCTTACAAATTCAATCCGAATAAACAATTACTCTCTGAATCAAAAGGAGGTGCCCTTCAAAGGCTTTTGTCTTCCGTGAAATTCGGGTGTAAGGGAAGGTTTGAGGGATACTATGCGGACACAGAATTCGAGTGTCAGACCTTCCACTACTGCAAACAAAATGGTCTTCGTTTCACTTTTGTCTGTCCCGCAGACTCTATATTCAACCAGAAAGAGATGATGTGTGACCACAATGTGTCGGAACCGCATAACCTGTGCATTGAATCTCCTAATTATTATTATCTGAATGCTATACTTTATGCTCAGAAAAAGGAAGACCTCAACCAAACTGAGGTCTCATCGGTTGTCATGAATCAGAACTCTACCAAAATATGGCCTCTCTTTCACACAAGTGATTATAAGAAGGATACTGTTATTCATATGAAAAATATGTCGAAACCAACAGAAGATATTATATTTCCTTTCAAAGGATTTATTCCTTTGAAACACAAAAATAATCGAAGCGAAGAAAATCGGCTCAAAACGTCTTCATCGGCAGCAGATAAACAAAAACTTAAACCCCATTCCTCTCAAAATGACAACAAATTGGTTAAAAATTATTCGAATATTAGTTCTGAGCAATACTTGAGTAAAATAAAAGGAAAAATCGACGAAAATTCAATTAAATCAAATTCAGAAAAGACTAGAAATTCTTCAGCGAATAACTTAATGGAAACTTCAATTGGGTTTCATAGGAATAGTTCCTCGAATATCGATTGGGACGATGTCGTCACTGAAATCAAATTGGAAAAACCGCCCGATTTTCTCGATCTTAAACCCAATTTTAACGAAGGGACGCATCCAATCAATTTAATAAACTATGGTACGCCCCCATTACCTATATCTGGTCTGCCTCCTATGCCTTTTATTAAGCCGGAACATTTAGTAGTGCTCAGACCTAATTATATTCCTGGACCTCTACCGATAGCCACACTTTATAAACAAACCGAATACATGTTTGGAAAGCCTCATGTCGTACATAAAGGCCTATATCTGAGCCCAAATTATGGGGCAGCTATAGTTGGTCCCCAACCAATGGTTGGTTCGCCTCCTTTTGTATCTTCAATAAGTTTGATTCCGTCCCCATCTGATCGCTTCAATTCAAAAGTGTTTCCAAAGAATTCCAAGATTTTATCCAATTTTCAAAACGCTTTAACGAAATTTTCATTTAATGATATCTTCAGTTTAAAAGGCAGTCCTTTGACTCAATTGAGTCCAAAACGGAAAGGAAGCGACAAATCAAACAATATTTCATTAAAAATAAACAAAATTCCTGTGAAATCTCCGGTCGATAAAAATGATTTCAATTCAAAGTTTGAGAATCTTTTTCTAAACAATCGAATGCTTTTCAATGAAAGGATTTCCAAAGAAGAGACTCAAAACAATCTCAAACCTAAGCCTTATATGAATAATAATAATAATAATAATATTCCAATAAATTTTGGAAATTTGATTTCATTGCCTGAAAAACAGTCCAATAATGAAGAGATAAATATCAGAACAGATGAACACAATTCTGATTCTAAACCCAATTCTTTGAAATATTCTCTGAAAATGGATGAATCAATGGATTCAAAGCATATCATAACCCAACCCTCACTCTTCACTAATATCACAAATAATAAGACAAAGAAATGGATTGAAAATTATGCAAAAATTAAGAAAAAATATATCGAAAGGGAAAAGAAATCGCAACAAAATATAAGAAAAGCTCAGCGAAGAAAAAGTAACCAAACTTTTGACCAAAGAATGTATGAAAAGTTTATTTAATATTCACTTTTATGTGATATCACATTATTTTCTCATAAATTGTTAAAAAATATGTTAATTCATTCAAATCTGAAGAAGTGCTCAATTAATCCAATATTCCCAAAGTGTTCCAAATTGAGTCCAAAATGTTTTCCTATAAATACAAATAATTTAAAATATAATACTTTTAATCAAAACTACATTTTATTTGTATTTTATTCAATGAACTGAAAACATATAATTTTACTCAATGTATGCCTTAATTTATTGAATAAAAGAGATGTCGGATATATTTATATACAATTTATATCATATAAACTTATTTCTTAAGATTTTTAATTTGAAGTTTTGATCCAATTGTGGAGTAATAGAGCTGTTGTTGTCTTCCTTTTACTGACATCGGGTTCGAGCATCAGTTCGATAATATTTTTTGCCGATTCCGAGACAATAGAAGCAACTCTCGGATGAATTTTCCATTTTTTGGTCAATTGGTTGTCGAGCATAAGACTCAGGTTCTTAAAACTGAAGGGCAGAGCGTCGCAAAGCATTATATATAAAGTGATGCCTAAACTCCAGATATCAGATATCAATGGATCATAAGATTTTTGCTGAAGAATTTCAGGCGACAAATACGGAAGACTTCCACAGAAGGTTCGACTTAAGTCTCTTTTCTTATTGTTATTCAAGTCTTCTGCCTTCGAATAACTGAAATCAGTTATCTTCGGTGAGAGGTTGTGGTCGAGTATTATGTTTTCGACTTTGATATCGCGGTGAGAAATACTCAGTGAATGCATGTAATGAATGCCATCTAATATCGATTTAAACATTCGTTTGCAACTGTCCTCAGGAATGGCTTTATTCTTACGGATATATTCAGAAAGGGTTCCGTTGGGCGCGAATTCCATTATTATATAAATAGAGTGAACCGACTGAAGAATTTCATAAATTGAAATTATTTTCGGGTGTCTTACTCTGGACATCACTTTCAGCTCTCGGGGCAAAAATTTCAACCGATAATTATTTGAGGCTTTATTCAAATTAATTACTTTCAATGCAATCATTTTCTTCTTCTTATTAACCGCCGAATAAACGGTCGCATAATTTCCGGAACCGATTTCTCGAATCAATTTATAGCCTTTCGATTCAATGACTGCACTTATTTTTTTCACCTCTGGAGTAACTGCTCCGGTATATAATGTTTTCTTATTGTCCGCCAATTTTGTAGCCGTGTTATAAGAGGAGCCGCCTCTGGCCACTGGAAACACATTGCCGTAAGCGCTTTCAGCCAGAGCTCTATTCTTCAGTTGTTTAGATTCTATCGTTTTATTTACTGATTGTTTCAGATTTTCGGTCGGTTTTGGACTTTTAGGACTCTTTTGGGTCTTAGGACTGATCGAAGTGTTGGGACTTTTGCTATTATTCGGGGATTTATCCATATTTTTAATTATTCACTAACTTTTGAAATGATAGGAAAAAATTACATCAATAGACATTATAACGATTTGAATATTTCAAATGAATTATGAGCGAGATCATTTTAAAAATCAATTTTGGATAGAATTCTATAAAAATTCTCATTCAAATGAATTTTAATAGTTGTGAAGATATTCAATATTTGGCAGACAATAGAGTCTATTGAATATCAGAATCAGTCGAAAAAATGACTCAAAGGTTAGCCTAAAACGTTTGGTTCACTACTCTATGAATTCTGTTATCAGATCTGACTTTTGAACTAAAGATAAATAGGTATTCGTTGACATATTTGACATCAAATTGAATCTAGCATTGAATGGATGACATATTTTAGTAATTTTAGATTTCAATTATATTAGATTTTAAAAACATTTTTTGCTTTGCTTTTAATATTCAAATCGATTGAATCAATAAAAGAGTTGAAAACATTTTCACAATATTTTGCATAAACTGTAAAATCATTGAATTGAATGTCAAAAGAGTTTTTGTCCAAACTTTTAGTTAGTCTCTGAATCAGACTCTGATTGTAAACACTTTTATGTCAATTCATTTAATATGTATTCAAACCATCAATTAATTGGTGATTTTCGAAGACCAGTAATAAAGCCATCACTTCATGAACTGAAAACCGATTCAATTAAAAGATTGGCGCAAAAGAAGCGGACAAATGAAACAAACAATCATTTGATGCCATTTAGAGTTCTCTTAAATGAATCAGTTCTTCAATGCTCTCAATTATCTTATTCTTCTGAAGATACAAAAACCGAGTATTCATATAATGGAGTTCCCAGAAGTCGCTCAGTTGACAGTTGTCTTCAGAACAGTTATCCTCTCAATTATGGCCCGAAAAATGACTTTTCATTTGGTGATAATCGACTCAATAACTCAATGGATATGTCCTCGACTCAAATGAATTGCGAAAATCCATTAGATTTGAAGATAGGACTGACTCCTAAGAGGAGTAAACTTCGTCCATACAATTCCTGTCCGTCGTCTCCGGTTCTCAAAAATATGTTTAAAAGGAGTGAAATAACAAATTTTGTCGATAAAAGTCAGAATCAAATGAAATTCAAAGAACTTCATGGCTCTGACGTCACTCTAAGTGAAGACATGTCTGTCGTCTCCCGAAATGATTGGTCGCTGTCTTCCAATTGTTATGCATTCGTTTGCCAACAATTTAGGCCCGGAATACAAATTGTGGTTCAGATAATTGATTTGCAAGAATCTAATGTCAAACAAAGTTTTATATTTGGCGTAACGAATGTCAATCCATCGCATATTAGTTCATCTGATTTGCCAAACGATCCAAAACTGTTAGTCCAAAGAAGAGATCAATTTTGGACTTTAGTCGACAACTTTTGTGATAATTGTAAACTAAATGATAGACTGACCCTCACTATCGACTACAAAGGGTTCGTCAGTTTTTCTATTAATTCTTATTCTCCGTCCGTATTATTTCCGGTCCAAACTCTAAACCACGAGTTGTGGCCATTCTTTGATATAATCGGTCGAATCAAAGCAATAAAACTGATTGATTGCACAGATATTTGGGGTAAACCACTAAAAGAGCTGACATTTGACACAAATTCGAGCAAACATTTGTATAAATGTATAAACTGTTTGTCAAACTACGCGAACACCGCTTTCTATAGATGTGGTCACAAATATTATTGTTATCTCTGCTCTAAATTCTGTTTGGATTCTATCAAAAAGTGTCCGCTTTGTGGACAACATATATACGATTTGGTTATTATATTTCCATAATATTATTCTTCACTAATTCTGAGTGATTTGAATCACATTTAATCTCTTGTTTTCGATTAAAATATCAGTAATTCTTTGAAAATCAGAAATTAATTCTCGGATTCAGTTTAGGTATAAATAAATTTCAGTTTTACTAAAAATCTTTAGTTTTATTCAAAAATTATTTTGAATTTCTCTTTAATTTATATTCAATTAATAAAAACTCATAACTTTTTTCGCTTAACTTTTCTCTCATTTGAGTGACTTATTTGTGGTTTGTCTTCATTTTTATCAATTCTTTGCAAAACACATACGAAAAATCCATTCGTAAGAGTTGTCTTCGCATCAGATCTGATGCATTTGGAAGCAAAGGGATAATCGCCGACACCACGTATTGGCCATTCGGGTAAAGCGTTAACTACTCTATAGTTTGGGCCAAATTGGGACTCATTTAACGCCGATTTAACCACATTTTCGTTTTCAATCAGAGAGAGGGAACACGTGCTGTAAACTATTCGTTTAGCTCCGAAGCTCAGGGAATGGCACAACATTTTGGTCTGGAATGAGGCCAACTTCAGTAGCCGTCCCTTATCTTCACTGCCCTTAACATAATCGAGTCTTTTATTCATTCCAGAACCGGAACAGCTCGGGTCCAAAAGAATTGCATCAATGGTTTGAAATTCTTGGGGATTCACTGAAGTAAAGTCCTGGCAATGAATTTGAGCGCAATTCACACCATTTTCCTCTATATTTGTCTTCATTTGATTGATTCGATCCTCACTTTTGTCGAAAGCAAAAATAGTTCCGTTGTTTTTGAGCCTCGAAGCGATTGCAGTGGTTTTCATTCCGGGAGCACAGCATACGTCCATAACTTTAATTCCCGGCTTCAATCCAATACATTGGACGGGTATAAGACTTGCCTTAAATTGAAATAATAGACAATTATTTTGTTTGCAGGAAATGAGGCAAACCTTGTCCTGCATCACAATTTTGGACTCTTTGAAAGATTTCATTTCCTGTAATCTTTTGGTCGCTTTCAGATTGAAAGCTAACAAATCGTTTTGAAAGTCATAATCAATTAGGAACTGATCCTCTTTTAGACCAATTACTAGTTCTTTGAATCTGAATTCAGAAAACGATTAAATTATTGAATATTGAGTTTTGTTTGAATTACTCCTCAAAAGTGATGTCATTCTTATTGTAATCAATTTTCTTGAAACCATTTTTAACGAATTTTTTGATCATTTTTTTAAAATTAGTTTTTATGAGATTTACGCGAATATACCGAACGATAAACTTATTATCCGATGGATTGGTCTCTGAATTATCTGAACAAAAGTTTAAATTAATTCATTTGAAAGAAACAAAATATTCAATACTTTTAATAATTTTGTTGAATTTGTCTTCAAATGCAATCAATTCTTTGATTTGAGGCAAATCACGAATACCTTTAAGTCGTTTACCAAACATTAGATCTGCGATCAGAACCTGATTTACGAAGTGATTGGTTTGTGGTTCGCGACAATCGTTGTCTGTCATTGTTTTGGTCATCAATTTAATGGATTTAAGATTTTGAATGGTTTTGATGACCAGAGCGTAAACCTCTTTAATATTCTGTAAATCAAATTATTAGTCAATTTTCAAAAATATTTTCAATTCAAACAAAACACACGTTTTTTTGGTTTAATTCCGAAATCAACGAATTTAATGAACCCTTTCTGGCATTCATTTTCTTCAGGACCTCAGCTGCTATAAGATATGAGCTAGGTAACCCCCTTGGTAACCCCTTTGGTAATCCCTTTGGTTTTCTTCTCTCACTCATAATTGATAAAATGGATCCCAAATTGAACTGAATTTGTAATGTTTTCAAATCAAAAGATTTTTAAAGAGTTTAAAGTTTTAAAAACATTAGAATCAGTGAAAAAGTGGTGACACTTACCGGTCCTCAAAAGCATTACATTTGACACAAAAGCTATTTATTTGTCGACATATTATTCGTAAACAAAATTGATTTCAAATTGATTTTCAATTAATTCTATTTATTTATTGGTTTTATTTGTAAACAAAATGATGTCACGATCTGTGAGGGCAGAGACCAGAAGTCGAGCCAAAGATGATATCAAAAGAGTAATGCAGGCCATCGACAAAGTCAGGAAATGGTAAGTCTTAAGCAATTGCTTCTAATGATTGACTCAAAAATGTTATTAATTGTGTTTCAAAGGGAGAAGAAATGGGTGACAATCGGCGACACAACTATGAAAATATACAAATGGGTTCCCATTACTAACTATGAGGTGAGTCTGACATCAATTTAATGACAATCTATTGATTATTTGTGTAATTAAAAGAGCGGTCGATCCAAAAGCAAAGCCAACAGTTCTTTGATTACCGCCAATAATAATAAGGAGAATATTCGGGACACAAAGTCTGGTTCTTCGCGAACTTCTTCGTTGACGCCTTCATTGGTTGCTAACGAAGACTCGATCACTGGATTCTCTGAATGCAGTCAAGAAGAGAACAACATTTCGAATACCTCTCAGATGGTGTCTATCAATGACGACGCCTCCAATCTTAGCGCCGGTCTTCTCGACAACAGCACTGACGCCCAGTTTCCCGACAATTGCAACGCAAATGCAAATAACGACACAAATAATTATCTGAAGAGAGAATCGATACAAAGCGACGCTTCCATCAAAAAACAAAAGACTTAATTCTCGGCAAAACTCAAAATCGTTTTTATTTTTGGTTTAATTGAAATTTTACTCAATTTATCTGAAATCGAGACCTCTTTAGCTCTCAATATATTTACAATTCTTTCGAAGTTTTATTTTTAAATTAGCGCAGAATTGACTCCTTTTAGACAATTTTGAGTTTAAGTGACAAAAGAATCGATTAACTGATTTCTCGATTTAACCCTTAATTATATAAATCAATGTTTTATTTATTATAATTTATAAAACATCACATCTTTTTAGTCAATGATATTATTTACACAAATTTTAAACCTTTTGTCCATTTATTTAATGAATTCTGAAATAAAATTGAAAAACAGTGCAAACTTTAAATTAAACCAAAGGGTCACACAATCTATGCTTAAGTCCAGGGCTTATATCCGATCCCTTTTACAATAAAAATCATTTGATATCTTTGGTGTGGATATAGTTTTAGTGATAATTGAATTGAGAAAAAAAAAATATTTGTAAACCAGAGTTAATTCAAATGAGGCTCTGATTTGAATCCAAATAATTAATTGATTGGAAATCAATGGAATTCGAGGGCGAAAACCGATTTTCAATGTCTTCGGAAATCAAATTTAATTCTTCGATTCCTTTATTAAGATATAAGACGTCTTCTTTTATCTTTGCGGTCGGACTGAAGAACATTTGCCGACGACATGACCTTAAATGAGAGAAATTAAGTGATTTTTTGATTCAAAGTTTATAATTTTTGTCAATCAAATGAAATACAATACCTTCTGAGATGAGTTCTGTTGATCCCCGGACTGGGAGTCTCGAAACCAAAAGGAGAGTAGAGTCTGATTGGGGTTTTGTCGGCACCCAATTGGCAGTAATTGTTGCCGTCGTCGCCACTATTTATCTCTTGGTTTGTAATCGAAGCCAATTTCAAACGCTTTGAATAAATAAATATTTAATTAAAGCGATTATCGATTGAAATCTTATAATATCTTACATTTGATAAGTTGTCAAAAGTATTTCGGACACAATTCAGACTACGAGTGGCAGAAGTTTTGAAATCTTTCATAACTGTCTGCGAACTGATTGTCGAATACTTTTCTTTTTTGGATCTTTCAATCTTTTTATCCTTATTTTTCTTCATTTTCATCAGTTTCTCATTATTTGTCCCGTTTTTGGAGGCTTTAAGGGAACGACTGCTTACCTTTTCCCTGATTTTATCCATAATTTAATGGAAAATATTTAAATTAAAATAATTATGTTTTGCAATAAATTGAATGAAACGAATGGTTTGCCGACAAAAACAGATTTAAAATCCGAACTGAATTTTAAAACATTTCAAAAGTGTTCCAACGGTTCCAATACTTTGATTGGTTCCCGTCTCAGAGACCTCTCTAAGCTCAGGGCTATTTTGTCTGAGCCCAGCCTCACTCCAAAGTTAAACCAATAATTGGTTACTATAAGTGGAAACTCTCCTCTAAACCCATTCCATTCCATTCCTCTCTTTCTATTCATTATTTTTATTTTGAAAATTGATTGAAAATAAAATAACGAAAACTTATTTTCGAAATTTATGAATAATTTAATATTAATTAATATTTTCATTTTAAGTAATTTGAATGTTAATTAAAACCAGGGGTCACCGAGGCCTCTAGGGGGGAGCGGTAGGGTAGGGCCTAATCTTAAGCCCTTGGGAGGGCCATAAATTATGGCCCAT
>JAQGBD010000312.1:0-35665 GCA_034698165.1 Punctoribates punctum | reverse complement strand
AAATAATAATAATATTGGAAATCCGTCGGAGAGAGGGCTCAGAAAAAAAGTTTAATACAACAGTTTTTTGTACCAAATTATAGACTGAGAGTTGGGGTTCGAGTGATAGCCTATTATTGATGAGACAAATAAACACAAAAATATGGAACAGAATTGTTATTATAATATACGTTATTATTATTATTATTATTATTACTCCAAAATATGTAAATTTGATTCAGTGTTGAGATTGTGTTTAAAATTTTCTTCTTTTGATTCAGATTTGATCGGAAAATAAGAATAGTGTAAAATCTGAGCGAAAGTGGGTATTCAGGGATCCGTTTGATTTGGTTATTGGAAGAGCGCCGACATTGAGCTCCATTGTAGTCAATCATTAGATTTGAATTCTTAAAATTTTGTCCATAAATAATAAGATGAGAAGCACTCAGACAGCACTCGGTTGGGTCTGTTTTTACAGTTACTTTTACTCAATGAGTTTCTCTGATACAGAGGCGGATACTTTTGCTCATCCATAACATTATGGCCATTGATTACGGGTTGAGAGTTACGCCACTCGATTGAATGGCCATAACTGTTGAGATATAGTAAATAAGATCGAGACTATGATCCAGAACTGATGCACTCCTCTCCTTCTGCCTCTCCTTTTATGCACTCACTTTTGATGAGATTTGTGTCATTTTCTGTTCCTATTCTTTCTCCATATCTATGGCCCCAAAAAACTGATGTCTGAGGAATGAAAGCATAGAAAATGAAACCATAGGAAAGCAAAAGAGGAAAAAACGATAAAAATAGGAATATATTTGTTTGCATTCGACTAATAATAAAATAAGTCAATAAAAAGTCGATTTGCGCTGAACTCCAGTCTTATGCAACAAATCTAATGTATGGGAACTTCAATGACAAACAATTTTTCGATATTATAACAAATAATCAAAACATTAATTCTGTTTTTCTCCCTTTTCTGTAATATTTGTCTCTTTTTGTTGAAAAAAATAAATTTTATGAAAATTTAATCAAATCTCTGTTTAAATGTCAGCTCTAATCAGAAGTTAATTCAATTTATGTTTCAATTAAACTAATTATCAATTCAAACAAAAAAAACAAATTATAGAACATCAAGAAAATGAGGAAAGATAAATGTCAAAGGTAATTCATTTAATTCAATGATTAAAACTTGAAAATATTATCAATAAGTTATTGACAATAACTCAAAAAAATGGAAAAATTAGGATAATTATCGTTAATATTTCAAATGAAAAGTGAATTTCAAATAAATTATTGATAAATATATGATTTTAATGAAACTTTTATTTTTCAATGAATTTGGTCCTTGTTCATTTATAATCTTCCAACACATTTGTAACACATATAGAGTTATTAATTATATGATATCTGATATAATTAATTAATTAATTAGAAAACATATAAAAATTTCAATTCATAAAAGACATTGGATTTTGTGCCAAAATTAATGAATTGTTTGTGTTTTGAATATAATTCATAATTTATTTCTTCAAAAATGAATAAATTTTGTTCTTCTAATTGCTTTACGAAACCATTTTCTATGAATAATGAAATGAGAGCTCATTTTACTCAAAATTAAGACCTGTTATGAGAATTACATATTTCACTCATTGTTTGGTGGGTTTGTGCGGAGACAACCAAAGGGGGTATAGTCAAGAGGCTGTACCAGTGCTCGATCACTGTCTGGGTGAGTGCAATGAGTCAATCTCTCGACCCCTCATTTCGATCACTTTGATGGCAGGCATTACTTTCCATTACATAAGTGTCAATAGAAAGGGTCCCCAAAAGTATAATTCAGAGGCCTATCGACTCTTAGCAATGAAATGTTTTATAAAAAATTAGTCCATTTATTTGCTTGATAACTTTCTACATTAGTCCAATGATATTTCAAGAAATAGATTGATTTTGTTGGAACGGCAAACGCTCTTTGATTAAATTTGGCAAGGTCATGTTCAACAAATTATAGTTTTATATAATTTTTTGAGAGCTGAGAAATTTTGAGATAATTTGAATTTTGAAAAAAACAAAACAATTTCAATGACTTTTGGTTTGAAATAGTTGTGAGAAAGTTATTCATTATATTTGTTAAATTCATTTCATACTTGAACTGACCGGAGAGAGAAAGAGAGAGAATACTTATTGGCAGCACATCATTAGTCGATTCAAATGTCTGGAGGCCATGGGGTAGAGACCCATTTGACTGGTGTTGTGGCTGAGGCTCACCACTCAGTTGGGAATTATTCAGTTCTAACTTCCAATACATTAATGATTTTCAGAAATATGAAGATTACTGGGAATCGCATGCAATGGAAAAGTGATAAACACTGTCCAAAGTATTACACTTTTCATTACTGAACATTAAATTAATTTTCTTCTCTAATAAATGTTATTTTCTTTCAATAATATCAAGTTTAAGGACACGAAAACAAACCATCAGTTAGTGATTGTTTTGGTTGTGTGCGGATCGTTGTAGTGGTCTCTGTCTCTGTCTGTGCCAAACAGGGAATCAACAAAAGCAGTGATACATAATTCATATGAATTGAATAAATCAATCACTAAATTACTCGAATTGTTTTCATTCTCACGTAATTCCGAGTGATTTCGTTCACGTTTTAGCGCCTAAACTAATGGACAGGAATTTCAAAACAGACAAAACCAATGACTGATCGCAAATAAATGCCGATTGTTTGACACAAAGCTAACCACAAACTTATCCCGAATATAATTTTCGAATCAAATTTGAAACCAAATTAGAGAGGAGTTGATATACTTTCAAAACCCGAGCAATTATTTTCAATTTTCTTCAAAAACAATTTTGAAGCCAAATGTGAATAATATTCAGAGAAAAATAAGGTTAATTGTCTGGGTAAATGACCTTTGTACATTTTAGTCATATTATGAGAAATTAAGTTAATGTAAGTTTAAATGAGTTGTTAATTAATGTTCGTATAATTTCCACATAAAAGCTCTGCTTTTATTCCAATTCTGTGCAAAATCTCACGTTTTGTTAACTGATTAATAATTTTTACTCAATTTTACCGAAACTTATCCTCTTTTCCGCCAATCATTGAAGTGACGGAAATTGAAGTTTTTTTCTTGAAATTTAAATATATTCGTTATATTAAAATTGAAATTTAATCTAGCAATAGGCCTATAGGATAAGGGGACACTAATTAAGTAATATGAGTGAGGCATATATGATATTAAATGAAAGAAAGTTTTGTTTTTCATTTCAGAGAAAATATCGATTTATTTCTCAAATTTTATTACAAAAGAAAGGAAATCAATAAAAATTACAAAATCACTAGAATTGACAAATTATTTATTATTTTTCTTATTCAATATTCAATATTTATATTCAATATTCTGTACATCAGTTATATATTTAAATAATAATACATTTGATATAAATCTTTCCTTTGCTTTCATCACTTGTTGAACGAGTTTTCAATACATTTTGGATACAGTATTGCAGTTCATTAAAAAATATGATTGTTTTTGATGTTTGCATTCGTTTTCAATATTCAGATCCAATTATTCCTCTGATGAAAGAATCGACATTTCATTCATTATTATTATTATTAATCTTCATTATAGAGAGAAATGCGATAAAAATGGTTTATTTGTTGAATAAAAATCACTTTTGAAGTAATAATAATAATAATATTGTTTTCATTGATCATAAATTTCTTCTCAGTTATTCTCGTTTTTGGTTTTTATATAAAATTCAATTGATTTTTATCAATAATAATATATTCAAATGTTTTTTCAATTTTATGCACATTTATAACAAGATTTGTATTTCACAGAAGAACACAAACTTTTTTTTTGATGAATTACATCAGTTGTGTAGTCAATGATGGCTTCGGATGTGAAGTGTTTTATATATAAAGTAAGAAAGAAATGCGTTTTTCTGTTTTCACTCGTCTTCTGCCAAAAAGTTTTGGTAGAGAAGCGAACAATCATTTTATTGGTGAAAATGAGGCAAAAATAATGACTTCACAAAATTGGCTGAAATATAGAGAAAAATAATCAAAAATAAAACTTTTGTCCGAAAATAATATTAGTTTTGTATTATTTGCAGCGAAAACAATATAACAAATAAAACGAATGAAAATATAAGAAATTGTGAAACAAAAGCAATAAAATTAAATCAGGAAAATAGCAGAAAATAAATGCCAGATATGGTTAGGTATGTTGTGCTGTGCGCTCAGTGGTAGCCATAAAGTGCAGGACATAGTTATGTGATCTATTATGATCATGCTAGAATACAAAATCGTATTTCATTTGCTAATAATAGCGAAACTAAATTCAAAACAATAGACGAAAAGTTCGATCGCTCGGAATAAAATCGGGTCCACATGTTTATGACAAGCAGTCAATTGATTCAATTTTTTAGTTGAGTTGAGGCACATATTTGAGCCCATAGTTTACTAACGCATATATGGCCTACAATTTTGTATTTGACTCACTTATTATTCTTGAAATGAAATATTTTTGTGGCGATCCTCAGCTCAGGGATTGTATCACATATTATGGGTATATATCACTCAATTATAATTCACTAAATTCTGTGGGATTTCACTCTTTTGTTATTCAGAATAAAATGCAAATTATTTCTTATCTCAGATAAGATATAATTTGGAAACAATGAGTTCTAAGAATAAGTAGACTGAGAGTAGGGACTGTATTTTGTGGTCAGCCTAAAAGGTCAAATGTGACGGCACTACACCAGACAGTGCTGTCACAAACACTACTTTTAATATAAAAGCTCTTCTGGTTTTTTAATCTGATTTTTTATTCTTGCGGTGAATTTCATCACGAAATCTAATGAATAAATTAACGAAAAAGGGTTGGAATGCATAACAAAAAGTGGTGGTTGTAGTGGTTGTTGGGGAACAGTGTTGGAGAGCATTGCACGCAAACTAATTGGTTGTGGACTAACACTAAAAGCAATTAACAGCGAAAGCCTTTTCATACAAATTAATATAAGTCTTGCCTCCATTGCCTCTGTTCTCGATTTTTGTTTCATTTGGTTTTTTGTTTGGAAAATATATCAATAAATAAATGATTTAATTTATGTCCGATTAGTCGTATGTTTGGTTTAAATGAGAGACGATTTGCAAATCAGACGTCTGTGTGTTGGTGTGTATTGATATCATCATTGCTTCTGATGGCGTGCGGCGGCAAAACCCGAACCCTTCGCGGGTGTTGTAGTGTATTAAACACTGGATGTGGCGGACAGTTGGCAACAATATTATAGTTGGGATTAAGTGCTTGAGTGGATGAACTCGATATACAATTTGAAGGCACTTGTAATGGCATTTCAACATACGATGAATTCTTTAACTGATTTCATATTGTTTTCATTTTCAGACAGTTATTAATCCACGAGAAGAGTCGAAGAATGGAAATAATGTGAGGAAGAGATTGAGAGACAAATAAGTTATAAGAAAATTAGAAATGAAATTAATTTGTGTCTAAAACATAGAGATTACTAATTATTGATTAGTTTTGAGTTACGAGAAGTCAAAGCAAAGCTTTCGCAGTAATTAAAGTAATAAATTATTTTCTTTTGGCCATCAATTCAGTTGTGACTCAAAACAGAATATAACTCCAAATCCAAGCATTTTATTTGGTTTTGGTCTCAACTTTCCTTCTCTTCACTTGTCTTTCAATGAATTTTTTAGAGAAATTCAATAAAATATTTGTTTGATTTACTATCGATTTTGTCTGCAAAAAGTCTTTTTCAGACAGAGTTTGATTGAATGCGACTCTAAGTGAAGACAAAAATAATTTTAAGTGATTTTCCTCTTAATGTCGAAAATAATACAAAACGCGTTTTTCTCTGAATTAAATTCCTTTAAAGTAATTTCTTTCATAAATTTTATTTCTTCCCAAAAAGCTTTGAGAAAAATAAATATGTTTTTCAGATTAAAACGACAAACAAAACAAAACATATTAGTCTTCAGTTTCCTAAAGAATAAAAATCGCTTTTCTTCGTCAGATTTATTTTTTTCAAATCAGAATTAATTTGCTAGTTTATATTCGGATAAATGACTGACACTTTTAAATATAAATTATTGTCGTTTCCAAACGAAACAGTATTTATGTTACAGAAAATAAATGTTAGTCTTGTTTGACTGAAAATAAAGGATTGAGAGATGAACAGAATATTCTGTTTGTTTGTCATTTGGAGCTAAAGAGTGTACAGCACTGGTCTGTGCTGTGAAACACATAAACGTTAAGATAAGAGACTGTTTTTTGTAAAAATAGATGTAAAGTATTAGCGGAGACCAAAACAAAGAGAGAAAATGTTTTTGGGTTTTATGTCTCGAGTCCTACATTAGAGACAATATTTGGGAGCATTTCTCTTGAGGCACATCTCCTCTCTATACTGAGCGGAGAGGTTTGGGTCTGTATTTGTCATATCATTTAATTGCTTGCGTTTGGCATAAACTGCACAATAGGCAGACCTACCGTTCTATGGTTTGGCGGCGGCGATGGTGGCGGTGATGCCCGCCAGTGAGTCGTGTGCTGGTGCTGGTGATGAATACCATCTGCGCCATTGACGCCATTACTGTATGCGGCCGTTAATGGCGTCGTCAAAGAATTGTTACATTTTTCGCTCACGTCGTCATCGATTTCGCTATTCCTGGTTATGGCTTCACTCGAGGCTAAACTTATGTCTGAAAATTCAATACATAATTAGCGTTAGACTCAGTGTTTGATTCAGTGTTCAGTTAATGCCTTTTATTAACAAAATTATAATTAACTCAGATTTCAAAGAAAATGTTAAAAAGCAAAAAGAAAATGATTTACGAGAAGATATGGACAGAATATGTGAGTGTGAGTATGAGTATGAGTATGAGTATGAGTATGAGTAAGGACAAACTTTAATTTCTGCCAAAACACAAAACAAATGACAAACTCTTCGGTCAAATTCATTATAAGCGAAATAATTCATAAATTCGTGGAATATAACAAAAAATTTGGAAAATAAAAAAGTTGTGTAAACATAGGATATAATCGCATACATCATAACAAGTATTATATGGATATGTTGTGCACATCCCTCACATCTCTGAGGCAGTGCTCACACATCCCATGCATATAATCAGTAAAGTTGTTGCAAATTGTTTTCCAATAAATTGCTAAAAGACCACAAAATTGTGGCTCAAAATGCATTTGCATTTACGACACGAATAATAGTTTAACGAAAATGTTTGCACAATATTTTCTGATAAAACTAAAGCCTAGATCTTCGCCAACGAAGCGAACAGAAAATAGGCTGTGCTTAACAACAATCACAATTTATAGCCGTGCTTTGTTTTACCTGGAATTATATCTGGACACTTATCGTCCTGTTCACCCCCACATGTGCACACATCGCAAATATCATCCACGCTCTTTCTTATAGCGATAGTTGTCTTGTCTTTCATGTTACGGGGTTTTGCTAGTTTATGAAAAGTTGCATCAGTTAAGGCATATTAAACTACAATATGTAATAATTATATTTAATATTAACTTCCAATTTGAAAAAATCAATCATTTGGAGTATTTTTAGAATATTTGAGTCGAAAAAAATTAAACCACTAATAGAATGGGGACTCAAATTGAATTTAAACGGAAATAATTTCCTGGTATTTGTTAAAAAGTGGATAAATATTTTGCTTTCGTTTTCAATGCAATTTTGCACAGATTTGAGAAATGAAATTCAATTTTTGCCGAAAAAATAAATTCATTTTTTTCTGCCATAAAGTGGAGAAAAATCAAATTTTTGTCGACATTTTTCATTTTGCATTCATTTATCAAAAGGTATGGAAAAACGAATTCATTTTTTTCAATGAATTTCCTTTTGTTGTGTCGATAGAAAAATATAATAAGAAAAAGAGAAAAATCAAAGTTTAAGTATTGTGTGCCATAAAGAGAATGATTTTCACTTCAAAACTGCACTGAATATCGATTTTCTCGCTTTATATCAATAGCTTTGGAGAGGCTTTGATTCGGAGACGGAGTTGGGGTCGTCTCCATCTGATGAGCTTTAAATTGTGTCATAAGACTCATAAGGTGTCCAAATATTTTCATAGATTTGCTCTTATATTTGTGGATGAGTTGTATAAAAGTCAAGAGTAAGAGAAAAATGAGATAAAAAAAGTAGAGTTGAATCTCATTCTAGTCATTAGCCGCTGGAGGCGATCAACAAAAGCAAAACTGATAAAGAATGTCACTCCGTTTGTGCACAGCCTCTGCACAGGTTATCATTTTTTCTATTCAATGTAAACTTCATTTAAATGTGTGTCTGCTTTTGCGGAAAAACTGTTTCCCAATAAAAAATGTCAAAACATTAGATTTGTTTTCTATTTTGAATACTTAATTGTAATGCAATCTGAGATCAGAAGAGTTTTGTTTTTATCTAAAAAAGAGTGAAAAACGTTTGGCGGAAGTCTTGAGAATATTGTCAAAGTTCTCAATGAAATACTGTTTGGTTAGAGGAAAACGAGTCGATTATTCTGTTTGGTAGATGTCTTACCTCTTTCATTACGAAGTCGAGCAGAACTGGACCTAAACTTCATAACGATTACTATAACAAAGGCAATGATCACTAAAGCGAAGACAACGGCTATGAGTACGGCCAGCACTGGACTAAAGCTTAACTGCCATACATTGCCTGTGAAAACATAAATACAATGAGATAAGAGAGTAATCAAAATAATAATATTATTAAAGACAATATCTTCGCCCAATCAAAATGATTCGGATAATTGAGATCTCACTCTATTCCTCCCAATTATAAGTTTGAGGAAAAACTTTTGATTATTTTAATGAAAACATTTTTCCAATTATCAGCGAATAACAAGATTGAGAGAACAGACTTATATCGAACTAATTTTTACCTCTTCCGAGTCTATTCATGGATTCGGGTAGAGATAGAGTGGTGGCTGTGAGGGAAACCCCTTTGGATCTGCCCTTTGCATTGGCAGCGTATATAACCACAAGAAAACTACTGCCGGCGGGAAGACGTTTGGCTATGAATGAAGGCCAGGCAGAGGTAATGTTAGCGCGAAGTTTGTGGAGAAGGGTGTCGTGCACCTCTAAAATGAAATGCTGAAGTAGTCCCCCGTCATAGCCGTCAACACAGTCTACTTTGATTGAGTCTTCGGTCACATTAATAACGGTGCAGTTCTTCACTGAATCGGGAGGACCGGCTGGTATAACTGTGAAAGTGCATGGCTCAACCTGAGATCCCACAGAGTTGCGGGCCCAACAGAAAAGAGCACCGTAGTCAAACTCTGTTCGAGGCATATAAGTAGCAACACTTGTCGAGCCCTCAGTCACGTGATTCATGATTTCCATCTGGTCTCCCGAAGAGTTGAAACCCCACCTAAAGTTCACTTCTAGAGGATCAGCCTCGACCTCGCAGTAAACTTTGACCGACTCCTGTCGGGCCGCTCCGTACAGTATTTTTTGACCTAAGGTTTGGACAGAAAATAATTAATTAAAAGCGAAGAAAAAATTCAATAAATTATATTAATATTGAGTCAAATATTTGTCTCAAACGAAAAGCAATTTATTTGTTGAAAATAACCGCAAATGAAATAAGAAATCGATGCAAACCTTGTTTACAAACCGGCGCGTATTGCACTCGGAGATGAACAGAATTGCTTTCTCCTTCTCCTTCAGTGTTGACGGCACTACACGTATACCTTCCCCTTTGTATTCGCTGTACTCGTTGTAGAACAAGGGATTGATTGCTGACTATAACCCCCGCTGACGTATTCGTATGAATCTCTTTGCCTTCGAACCACCACCTAATCTCTGTGACCCAGGGCGCCGCCCGAATATTACACTCGAAGTATACATCATTGCCCTCTTGGATGTGTGAGTGCCTTAATTTACTGCCCAATCGTAGCGATAATTGCGGTACGTCTGCAATGAAACACAGAATCCGACATTACTTTTGAGAATTGGACGAAAATAATTACGGAATAGAGAGACAACTCATGAATAGCAACCGATTCAATGCATATAAAGTAAACACAATTAATATTGATTACAATTATTCGTGAATTTGCAGATTTATTTGCCTTTTGGAGGAATAAATTGTTTGGCAAAAATTGATTCTTGCAAATAGAAAGCATTCAATAAGTAGAGTAGTGTTCCTTTCAATCATAAAATTGATATTTTTCTTCAATTATTGATCGGAAAAAAATGTTTTCAATATTTTAGAAATAAAAAGAAAACCCATTTTGATATTATTTGGAGAATCAAATTCAACATTTCCTTCACAAAGGAATGGTTTGCCATTAGCTTCGCGTCATTGACATGAAATTTCTGCTGACTTTTCTGATCTGATTATTATTATTATTATTATGAGATTAGAGGTAGACTTTCATTGAGTTTTGCGTTCAATGAATACATTCCTATTTGAGTGGAGTATTGCAAAACCCATAGGGATGAGCGAACCTCATAGAAAATGAATTATAAGTTAATGCAATTAATTGCAGGAAAGCATTATTCTGTCTTTTGAAACCTTTGCTATCGATTTCTGTCTAATATTGTAAAATCCTATTTATTTCGTCTGTTTATATGTGATTTCGAAGAATAAGTTTCACCGAAAAAATTCATTTTTTATCTTCAGTTACAAAACAATTCAAACAAAGGAAAGATATTATTTCAAGAATAACGAGGAATATATGTTTGCTTTTGAATTAGCATTCGTTTTGTTACCTGAGATACACTCGTATTATATAATCAGAAATGGGAATGGATTTCAATGGACAGCACAATAGTTGGAGTTATGTTTTTCAATAAATATAATGATATGAAAAATGGATTTCGAGTCAAATATTCTTTTTATATAAATATTTTATGAAAAAAAAAGTTTTCTTTACTTAAAGTTTTGTAGACTTTTTAATGAATTTAAAATCATTAGTGAATGGAATTTGAAATATATGTGATTTTTGTGATAACAAAGAACAGGGATTTCTTCTGATCTTTCAATGTGTGAGAAGTTTCTCAAATCATTAAAATTGAATTCAATTTCATAGAACTTCTTATACGGAAATGAATTTTTCAAATATGATAACAGAGATTATTTTGATTCTTTAGAAAAAAAGCCAAGATGATATAACTGAATAAATTGATTAAAGTTACGAAACCCTGAATAATAAGACACTAGAGTTGAGTGTTGAGTGAGTTCAACAGTTAGTTAAGACATCTAAGATTCAAATCATCCAATAATTAGTATTTTGTGACAAAATTTGGTAAAAATTCAGTTAACATCCCAAGAGATAATGGGTTGTGCCTTGCACATGTCCTGCACATGCCTGGTTCCAACTGTTTTCATTTGAAAGAAACCGTTCGATGACCCGAACACTTGTGAATCCTTATCGATGTTTTAGTCAAATATAAGGAAAAACATCTGAATTACTCACTCTTTTGCTGAATTATTCGCCAAAAAATACTTAATGTAATTAATTGAATCTGTTTTTAGAATCATTTGATCCCTTTTTATCTGAGAAATCAAATGAAAAATATATTCAAAATAAAATTACTGTAAAAATAAATTGATTAAAACAGGTTATCCCTGACATAATTCCAACTAAACTTGATTATTTAGTTTTTCAATCGATGAAAATGAACAGAATCAATTTCAAGTAATTTACATAACGCCAGTACTGATCCAATATTTAGATTCTGGAATTTTAATTATATTTATTCTCATGTTCTGAATATTTTGCATAAATAAATTGAAAATGACGAGGAACATTTTTCTCTTGTCAAACATTTAACAAAAGGCCAATTTTTTGGTAAATCTAATAATGTTTATGAAAATATTTATTCACTATTTTGTTGTATTTCAACAAAAAATTTTGATTTTGAAGTGAAAAAAATAATTTTGAATTCTTGATAGTATTCTGAGTATATTCTATTCTGTGCTGATTTCATATGAGACACAGATTTTCGCGGATTTGTGTTGTATTTGAGATTTGATTAGGAAATAAAAGCATCAGAACTAACATTATTATAATATTTGGTTATTATTAGAATCGCTGTCAGCAGACAATCCACTAAAAGATATCAAAAGAATGAGGAATGAGTTGTTGGATGCGTCCAATCAGCTGTTCCTCCGCCACATCAGTATATCTGTGCTCCAAATGCCTGACTTAACAATTGGAAGAATGAATCGCAACATATTGTGGTCTTTAATAATGTTTTTCTCTCTCTTATATTGAAAAATATTGCCTTTACTCAGATATTAATATTAGGAACGACTTTAGATATATTTTGTGTCTAAACCTATGATTTTCTTTTGTTTTTCATTAAATTTATTGATTTTTTCGTACTTTTTCGCAATTTCGTAAACTTTGATATTTTGTGGCTTTCGTTGGCTATTAAATCAAATTTCTTTTAGCAAAACAAACATTTTTTACATCTTATCATTTTCTGCAGCTTTTAGTATACATTTTCGGTATATTTATATAATATTCATGTATTAAGTCTGACATAAGTTTTGCATTTATATCATTTGATTTAAAATAAGCGACGATTTTATCAAAAAATTATTACAAACGTAAGAATATTCCTATAAAAAGCATTTCTTCGCATAAAACTTATTATGAATAAAATATATCAAACTTGAGGTGAGATTAGGCTCTGAGGTTGCAATTGATTTGAAACTAAAAACTTGTCATTGAATTCCATTGAATTCCATTGAATTCTAGCATAAATCAAATGCCATTTCATTAATAATTAAGGGATTTGTGAAAATTATGTGAGCGCTGAGGAGAAGCTCTTATTACTCATTAACCACGTCTTTGAAGAAAAAGACATAAGTTATTGGAAACTAATTGAGTTCACGTTATTTATAATACAGAAGTCAATGGTTTTCGTGTTATAATCACTCAATAAGTTGTCACATATGATAAACTTAGAGCACCGACTGGTCTCTCAAGTGATCTCTACTTTTTTTCTTTCTTCAATATGTCAGGAGATTAATGATAAAACTCTTTTCACTAAATTAAATGAATAAATAACTAAAAGACTGGTTTCCGATACCATTCTCTGTGTCGATGTCAATACGGATCGTTGGGATAGGTATTTGTCATTGAAAAACAAAATTCAATTTTTGGTCTCAAAACAAATGAAAAATCGATATTTGGTCTGAAGTTTGGCGCAAAACGTAATGAAGTTTCGATGTATTGTCGCACAAATGTCTGGATATAATCCGGACTATTGTCTGATGTACTCCACGTTTATATTATATTCAATTAATTTAGATCTGATTTTTGGGTCCAACGAATGCAAACAAAAAATAAATTGATTGGGTTTTGGTTACGAACCAAATCTAAAACAAGATTTTGCTTTTATTACATCTAAAAGAGAGAAAAAATAATTTGTTTCCCATATATATCGGTTCCGCTTCGATACGCGAATTATTTATAGATTTTTCACAAAACAATGTTTTCTGAATACAGAATAAGAAGAATGAATCCAAAGGCAGGACTGAAAAAGATGTCTCAGATATCGGATATTTAAAAATTGTGTACATCTTTGCCAATAAAAAAAAAGTATTGGAAAAACTTAAATAAAAACATCATTTCCAATATTATATCTTATTCCGAGTGACATATAAGAGCACAGGGTTTCGGTTATCTCGAGTGTGAAATTCGAGTTATATTTTTCTTTGGTCAATGTTTTGGTATTTCTGAAAAATTCTGTTATATTCGGTTCACTTAATGCAAAACTTGTAGTTTTTGGTCAGAAAGAGAGACATTTTTTCCATCTATAAAAATATGTTTGTCTCGCTATATGAGAACAGGAGGGCACAGAATATAGTCGACTGTTCTTTGTATTGGGTATAATGTTTATCATAAAACAGTAAACCCATCAAATCTGTTCTCTTCATTCAATATAAATAAATGTCTGTCAATATATTGGAGAAAAGAATTTTTCATTTTCTATACAAAAAAGCCTACACTCGTCGTAGGGAAGGACTCCAGTGCTGGTGCTGTGCAGCAGTTGTTGTTGTTGTGTACTAGTTTATCCAAACAGCATTTTTCTCCTTAGTTTTGGTAATTTTTCTCTTTAGAATTTAGTGCAATAAATTTTATGCCACTTTTTCCCAATTGGATTCTTTAAGACCCATTCCTATCCGTTCCTCTTTCTGTCTACTATTCTTTAAGCGCAAGACTTGTGCAAAATGTATGTAAAATCTTCGCATTTTTCAAAACCTTGTGAATTGCAAAACAGTTTCAATACAAGTGTTGTATTAAATCAATGTCGGAAAATGGAATGACCTAGCAATTTATTTTTTATTTTCCTTCTCTGTATATCTTTTCTATGACTTTATTACTGGAGAAAAGCGAACACAAAATAAGAGACATATTTGTAATGAAATAACAAATATTTTTGTTGTTCTGTTAGAACAAAGCCTTTAATTTTGATCAAATTATTTGATAAATTAGATTACTTACAGTGAACTTCCAGTTTCCATCCGTCCTCTATAGCACTGGACTGGATGAGTGTGTTCTCTGCGCGACAGGACAAGTATTTTCCGCTGTCGTCACTGTTTGGAGTGAATGTTAGAGTACTGGTCGTGACGTTTCCATCAACCGATATCTTATCTCTTGTTCTCTTCATTTTGGTGCTACCCTTCCACCAACTGATTGTGGCCGGGGGTCGTGAACCCGCACTAATGCAGACCACTTCGACCACTTTTTCAGCTGATAATGGCTTACGATCGCCTTCGATGCGGACGAGCACCGGACGAACTGTTAGACAAATGCAAATTCATTTTTAGATAAAAGGTTTGAACCAAAAATATGTTCAGAAATAGAGGAAAATATTTCATAAAATGAAAGAAAAAGAATTCAATAAATCATAATTTGAAAGAAAAACAGAGAATCTGATAAAAATCAGACAAAATGATTGAACAATAGTTGCAAGAAATCAATCATAAATATATGCATCCCTTCGATGCCTTTCAGACAACAATTTATTCTTACTGTTGAAGAAAAACATTAACTAATTATTATTTTCTTGGGATTCAAACATTTTTGGACACAATTTTGGTGTTTAAGAATCTTTTTCAAGAGATTTACTCCAAATTCAATCTTAAAAGAAAAATAAGTTGTAATAGAATTTCACATTTTTCATAATTTGTTGTTCCTTTCAATCGATTGAAAATCATTTTCTTATGTATTCATGAAATGCTTTTACAAACAAATACTGAATAAATCGATTACCAAAGAGAAGTAAAATTCAGATTTAAGTCAAAACAAGTGATTCTTAGTGAGAGTTTTGTGCCGTTATTCGCCTTCTTTTTGATCCTTCAAACTATTGATGCAAACTTCAAGTCTCTATTGAGAGCTCAAAGAATTATTAATTTGAAAATTCAGTGACTTTATGACAACTTATATTTGATATTTACTTTTATTCTGTGCGCAGTATTCCCTTTAAACTCCTTCAAACACTGAGCTATTGAATGAAAGTCTTTATAAGTTATATCAAATATATTTCATAACGATTTGAGTGCTTTAAAACACTTTTCACATCTGGAAAATACTCGTAGTTTGAGAGAAAAATCTTTTCTTGAAAAATTTTTTTGATATATTTCACAAAAATATTTTTTCAAAATAGTAAACTCAAGATATCGTGATATGAAAAATATATATCAAGAGAATTCTGAAATTCTTATATGGAATCAAAAATAAATTCAATAAAATTGAAATTTTAAACCGAATAAAGAATTTTTGAATTAATAAAAAGAGAGATAGAGTTGAAGGCTTCCCATTTCAAAATGAAATGTTCGCTATTGGCAGCTAGCTTATTCTGGATTCAAAAGAAAATAATACCAAGGAAATAAAATGTAAGATTAAATATCCATTTGTTGGGAAAATTTTTTGCCTTTTTCTCAATAGCGCCCAAGAATTCGTGTGACTCTCCTCTTTCGATACATACGATGTGTCGGAGAAAAATATTTGGTTTTATGCCTCAAGTATTCATTGAGGGCTTGAATTCTGTGCCAAACACAACACAACATTGCAATTGAGAGCCAGTGTTTCACAATTAGAGGAATGTAACGGTTTGGCGATGCCTTCAATACAACTAATAATGTGGTCTAAAAATGCTTTCGTTTGAGAGAGAAGTGAATATTTAGATATCACTCACACGACAGACAAAAAGTTGAAAGAGTCAACTGATTGTCAAAAGTCTTTAAATAAATGCGGAGACAAATAGCCTGAAACGGCCTAACATTTGATTAAATCTTTCCTCTGAATCAATAAAATATTAAACTGAACTCATTTTTATGAATAAAATTAATAAAATATTTAAATCAAAATATTTGTACAAAAATTAAGTCTAATTCTTAACTCCTTTTCATTAGAAGTGAATCGAAATATTTGTAATAATATGTTTGAAAGCCATCGAAACATAACATAACATTCATTTTGCGATATAACGAACATAATTAAGGTCTGCCTTTTCTATTAATAAAGAGAGGAATACATACAAAAGTGGAGCTGAATATGGAATTTAAACAATTTGGTGAAAAATGTCATCGAGTTATATAACAAACATAACCTTCCGTTGAGTTGCTATGAGTTGAATGACTTTCCGAAGAGTAACAAAAAGCAGTGCAAACAACGCGAATCTGTTGTCGTTTTGTAGCTTTTCTTTTGCTTATTATAAGCAGTTTTGAGCCAAGAATACGATAACAGAATTGAAATGAACTCCAAATACACTTTGAATAAATCAAACATTTATTGTGTTCTCGTGTTGTCAATAGTGGGCTCTTTCTTAAAACCAATTTCCCAAATGATGGCTTTCAAATCGAAACCTTTCCGACTTCATTTTCTGATATGTTCTACCAAGATTAATTACTCGCCAACAATTTAGAATTTTATCTTAACTAATTTGAAGCTAAATTGATCAAGATAACGATTACCAAGATAAATTGAGTAATTGAATGCTGAATTTTAACTAAAATTTCATGCATTCCCTCAAAACGTGATGGAATTCCCCAATTTGGACAATTTCTTGAGGTTAGAGTGAAATTAGAGCCCCTCCACTGCTCATCACTTAAAGAATGAGTCGATTCCGAAGACTGTTTATACGGCTAAGAGTCAGAGCGGAGGAAAGGAGTCATTAAAATCTTATAATTAGATTAATTCTTATTAGAATCCATCGGTTTTTGTTCTCTCAATGATTAGAAGTGATGGCAAATGTTGTGAGCGTTGAACTAAATTTGAACTAAAAAGCAATTTGAAAGTAATTTAATACTTTAATGTCGTCTGAAGAGAAAAAGTCAATTGTTTTAACTCTACTAATACTCTAATTTTGAGCCCAAATTTTCGGTTAAAAAAGACTTTCCAGAGAAAAGTTAAGAGTAAAGTAAGAAAATCTCTTCTAATTCTGGATTAGAAAATTGAAGGCAAGAGTGTGTTGTTATTACTCAGCTAAACAATAGTTGCTGGGGCTGTGCCAACGCAAAGTAGTCCGTGGAGTAGACTCTGGTGAAGCCCAAGGAATAAGCACAACATTTATCGATTTGTGTGCTCTATGGCTGTGCTCTCCATTCACTCTATTCTTCATTTGTTAATTTGGTTGAACCTCTCCATCATTTTGAGTTAAGCAAAGAAATATGAGTCAAGATTATAAGGAACCCAATGAAAGGCTCACAGATATTATCAAATGTTTTTAATTAGGGAAACATTTTTCTCAGTCATATGACACTTGAGAGTTGATTATATTCGAGTTAAAAATAACAAAAAATATAATCAATTTTTCACACTTTAAAATCTTGATTAGTTTTCCGGTTAAAAGCCTACTCTTGAAAAATAAATGTATTTTAACAAAAATTAATTATAAATTTTATTATTAGAGAAATGTTGGGCCGAATATTATTTGAGGACTGGCTATAAATATATTGACTCTTCTCTGTTGACGTGAATATAATTGAAAAATATTTTTCTCCGATCAAAATACTTTGGTTGGCAGTGAAGGAGTGCTAATGAAAGCCAATGGTATAAAATGGTATAAATTAGAGCTAACAATGAGTGACAGACTTGTCCGCAACAAATGCTGTCAGACGTCAAGTCGAGAGCTCAGAATAAAAAAATCTATTTTCCGAATAAATGTTTTATCAGCACAAAAGAAATTCTCAAAGATTAGATTAAGACCTTAATTAATATATTCATCACAATTGATGCCATTGAATATAAATTAGTGAAACATTTTTTCTCCACAAAAAACTTTTCTCAGCGAAGAATATCAATAGACTCCGAGTAATTAGTCTTTGATTTCCGCCTTTTTTGTTGGCATTCAGTATAAGAATCAAAGCCACGGAATTGTTTCATCCGAACAAAGATTTATGAAACTCTTAGAGAAGAGTAAATAAGAAATTAATAATTGGATCATAAATTTAATGGTAAACTAATTTTGTTTTCAAACCCAAATTGTGAGAAGTCTTACAACAAATTCATTTTTATTGTTTTATTCACGGAATTTGAAAAATCAATTTCATAAGTGATTACAGAATAAAAAGCAAAAAATTTTCTCTTTCAGGACTTAAGACGAATACAATCAGAGGAATAATATTTTATTCTCAGTTCAGATGTTCTCAAAATTTTTTTCGATTAAATTTTCCTTTTTTATCAAATATTCTCCTCTTTTGTTCTTTTCATCAAAAGATGAAATTTGTTTCTCCGAAGAATTTCTTTTATATCTCTTAAATCCCTTTATAACTGTTTGGAGAGAAAATTCTAACGAAGAGTAAAAAATAATATTCAAGACTTTCTTATATAATAAGAATTATATTTTATATTTTGAATATTTATGTGATTATAAAATATATTTTATGCTTTTATTTATATTTTGAAGAATAAAAGCTACAAAATTTGAAATTAATGGCAACTGATGTCAGAATATTTTAGTGTCGATTCTCTTTTGCCGAAAGAAAGAGATATTTCAAAACCCGGTATAATATCAAAGACTTTGGGTTTAAACTAATGTAATGTATTTTGATGTTAGCCCTCGAATCACATCTATTCCTCTGTTTACTCAAATTTAAAGGCAGAGCGACTCAGAAAAAAGACCAGAATTGCTAAAAAAATGCTCTCTTTAATGGAATTCTTGATCATATTTTTTACAGTACTTCCCTTAAACTTAAACTATAGGAGAAAGGTATTCAATTCAAGGTTTACATTAGAAAAAAGATAAAAATTCGATTCTTTGTGAGAAAAAAATTGTGTTATCTGTAGAAAGAAGTATAGATTTTTTGTCTAAGATTTAATAGTTTGACTCTTGCGGTGATATCAAGCCGTGAAAAGTAGATCCCAAAGCTTTGGTTTACGGTCCAGTCATGTCTTCGCTGACATTAATACTGGAAAAGTAATGGAAAGCACTACCGATACTAATGTTCCCCAGTTTTTACTTCTTTGGCTCAAAAAGAAATATGATTTCAAACTTATTTTTCTTTATGTATTTCCGCGGTTTCATAGAATTAATTCTGTCCTCAATTTACACATTTTTCTGCTCGACTTTAACTGGAAACTGAAAAAGTGTTGACGAAAATGAAGAAAAATTATAATTCTTTTCACTGTTCTAAAGGCGATCCCGATATCTGAGAGCTTAATACCAGGAGCTTATGATATGGTGTTTAAAAAGAAATGAACGGTAAATAAAACCTTTGCTTTTAAAATAAAAACTATGATATTATCTCATATTTTACTTTAAAGGCATTAAAAATATGGTATTTATCCTTAAATCCATCAAAATGTTGATATACTTCACTAAAGTATATTCTCTTAAAACTTCTTTTATTTTCAAATACGAAATCGATTTCAAAATAAAGTCAAAAATCATAGAAAAATCGTAATTTTCAATAACTATCTAATGGCAAAACTCGACCGTATTTTCAAGTATTTGTTGATTTTCGTCATATGTTTGCTCTCATCTCAAGACTGACAGACAATCAAAACAATTGCCATTCAAGTGATTCGATAAAATATTTGGACAATTATTTTTCAATTTCCGGACTCATATATAAACGACAAAATATTTAGTAAATAATTAATTCAATATTAATAGGTTTATAGGGAAAGCCACAGCTATTCTCAACAAAACCATAGCTTTGTCTGAAAAAAGGTAATGGAATAAAAAATTGAATAATAGATAAAAGCGGCACAAAAACTAATTTAGTCGAGAGTAAAGTTAGAGAGGGAGAGGGTTCTCATAAATGTTGGATTTTATACATTTCACATATATTGTGATATAATAATCATAAACGTCTGATCGGTGCAAATGTTTTGGGCACTCAATATGTGCACTGAATTGGTTTAACACAAGAAAACTACTGAAAATTTATTGCTATCGAAGAAAATAAAAAACAATTTTCAATCAATATCTTTGAGTGGAAGTGAATGCAAGGAATGAAAAGTCTAAGTCTAATGGTTTAAACAAATACAGAGCACAGAATGAATGGTGAAAAAAGTGCAAAACTTGTCAAATAACTACTGTTTTGTTTACTCATTCTATTCTGTGTGACACCAGTTTTGCACATTTTTTAATACAGACTTTTTTTTAAAGGGAATTACTATCAAAGTGTAGTATATTTTCGTTGAAATATTCCTTTCTCTCAGTCCTTATCACTAATGCATTAGTTTTATATCATTTTCTGTTAGAATGCGATAAAAAGCGAAAGCAATGAAATACTGTTTTGAGGGAAGAAATAGATTAAAAAGTAAGTGAATTGAATAGAGATTGTTTGCCCAGAATATATTTTGGCATTTTTTCTGTTGTTGCGTTTGGGATCAGTTGGCACTGACATTGTTTAGGACATCGAAGAAATTTCTGATTCCTTAGATTTCTGATGATTCGCACATTTCTGCTCTTTTTCTTTGATTTGTTAACAGAAGAAAAGCGAATAAAAGTCATTCGTATTATAATAATGTTTGACAAAAGTGAGTCAAAATCTACTTTTTGTCACTTTTTTGTTGGATTTTCGTCGAATTTAGACTCAAAACCCAAATCATTGTCATTATTATGTGAAGCGTGAGAAATATTTTCTTGGCTACACTTCTATCCAAGTGTAAGACTGGTTGTCCTTAAGATTTTTAATTCGTTTTGGGCTAAAAATTCTAAACAACTTTCGCTTAATTTACATATTTTTGTCTCACATTTGCGGTAATCGACAAATAAGCGAAGAATTTTTTAAATCGATTTGTTTGATGTCATTGTGACGGATAATAAATACCAAGAATATGATCGATTGCTTTCAAATATTTCATTCAATTTTAAATTAAATCTTCACAAAATAGTGTTGAGTGTCGGCCCCTAAATAATGGCCTATCGTTTTGAGACCAATATTTGGTTTGTTTTCAGTGGAGACTAAACCAGACTAAGGTTTGCAATACATAATCATACGCTCCATACGGGAGCCAACATTTTTTCAAAAGACCTCTCTATGGAAGAGTGGCTCACAGTCTCACAGACAATAAAGTGGGGAAAGTCTGTAACAAAAAACTCAAATCTAAGAAATATTCGCACAAAACAACGATTTAAATATAACTCGAAATGCATTCAAAAATATTTGAAATATCAAAAAATAGTTCTAAATATCGGAGACTATTATAAGAGGGGAACAAAAAATGTGAAAAACGAGACTTACAGTTGAGATCGACACTGACTGCTGAATATGTAGGCATTGATATGTTATTGTTAGAGGCCTGACATGTGAACACTCCCATCAGGTCGTGCCGTTGAAGAGAATGGATTTCAAGTTCATTGCGAACCGAAGTTCCGCCGCCAGTGATCTCGAAAGTGTCGTCGAGCAGAACCGATTCTCTCCACCAGGTCAGAGTTGGCGTAGGCTTTCCGCCTTCGACCTCGCATACCAGCGTCAGTCGGTCACCTTCATTGTAGGGCCCGATCAGGGATGGCTGCGGTTCTCCATTGACGTCCATTATGACCGGTTTGTCGGGTGGAACTGATGGACAGAAGAGAGGTTTGTTTGTTTAGTTGCAACAAAGTGGTAATAAAGTTAAATGGTCCGTTTGCTTCTCTTCTCCACCTAATTACAGAACTGGGGATTCCTGGCAAACACTCGACTTTTTTATCACACGAAACCACTTTCTCCTGAATTTACTTTTGTTTTTCGGCCGTCCCTTTACTACAGATTAAACATTTTCTTCTTTGTTTAGTTTTGTTTTTATATTGAATTAACATTAAAGATAAGAAATAATCTCTTTTTCTCTCTTCTCTACTCATCTCATAAAAAATTGTTATTTTCTGCTTCTCTTTGCCCTAAATGTCTATAAACACAAAAATCGCATCAATTTTGGCAAAAATGATCGAAACTAATGTTATTCTCATTAAAATAATTACATAATAAGAGAAATATAAAACTCTTTTGGATATCAAACTCTAAATATCGAGACATTTATTTAATGATCGATTTTTGACGTTATTTTCAATTCATCTGAAAATTTATTCATTTTTTATGTGAGAATTCATTCTTCAAACTCTGTCTAAACTGAAGTCTGGGAACAATTTTTGTAATACTTGTGCCAAACATTGAATTTGAAATAACACTTATTTTGATTTCGGGAAAAACAGCGAAGAAATGAAGATTTACTTCAGATATTGTCAAATATTTCCTTAAAGTTTCAGATTCACAATAATTGAGAGATGTCTGAGAAAAGCGATATTTCATTACTCCGTTGAGTTATCTCTAAGGAAGACCTGAGACAAGAGATACTGAGACTGAATATTAGCGAAACTTAAAGCTTATATAAGTTTTCGTTCAGCCGTTGTATAACTGATTGTCTATTAATAAAAGCAAAAACGACTCTCAAATGATGTAATAGTTTTCATGTGTCAAATAGCAAAGTGTCAAAGAGTGTCAGACCGTAGCAAATATGTTAAGACAGGACCAAACTCTTATGTCAGTACTTAAGCGGTTATTTATAATACTTACTAATAATTTCGAGGAAAATAATTGAGTTTCTGGTTCGCGCTTTTCTGAAGTCTACTCGACATCGATACTCTCCGGCGTCTTCTGTCGACAGCAGTTCCAGCATCAGATGCGCCGGTCTTTGAATTGTATTCATATAAGATCTGGAAATTAGATTATCTTCAGACGCGTGTCGCGCCTGATCTAAGTTGCCTTTCCTCGCGTCCAAACTGTAAGTCAAAGGAGTCAAAAGAGTCAACAAATTAGTTAAACATTTATAAACAAAATCCAAACAAATCGTCAAAAGCGTCGTTTACTCTATCTTTCAGTCATTAATTCAATTAAGATTAGAGTAATGAATAAAATTAGAGTCAAATAAAAACATTGATTAATAATAGTTAAGCAAAAATTAGCTCAGAATAAGTAGTATAAGACCTTCTCTATTATTCTAATTACATTTTACGACCAAAAATCTTTTCAAATCCCTTTTTTAAGACTCTAATAAGAATTTGTTACTAAATATCTTAAAATCAAAGATGTCCAAGCTCATACGATTGAAATCCAGATAAAATATAGATGTAGAACACCTTGGTCAACGTATCTTTAAGATATTCATCGATGTCTAAAGTCTTAAAATGAATCCATTCTTTATTTAAAGGCAAAACAAATTATGATTAATCACTTAATTATGTATTTATTTTGATTGGATTTTGATTATAATGAAACATATTTTCGGTGATTAAAAATTTATTTCAGAATCTAATCAACGAAATTATAATCTAATATATGAAACCATTTTTATAGTTCAGTGATTCAACTCTTTCTCTCTTTAATATTATTATTTCATTGTCTGAGTTCAATGACCTCATATATTGTTTTATAGTGCGTTTGGACCTGGATTACTTGGCTTATGCATATTCATATTCATTTATATGAAATGATTTGAAATTTTGCTAAAAATTGTTGAATAAAATCGATTCTCTAATTTGAAAGTTATTTGAATTCTTTGAATTTTCGCAACTATTTTGAATCACCTTTTAAATGACCACTCATTGAATAGCTAGGGGTAAATATCATTATTATTATTTATCAAGGGTTTCAACTTAATGACATCCTGCCCAAACATACCTGAGAAGTTATTTTAATAATATGAAGATAGTGATCAAGGCACATTAAACATCTTCGTTAGTCTCAAACTTTAATCTAAATGAGTCTGAAATCACTTTTAAATTCTTTTTTCTTTTCAATAAAATGATTGCAATTACCAAATAATGGCATAAATTTGAGGCCATAATTGGAATGTGTGGTTATCTATGAGCCCAGGCCTCGGATCACGACATAAAAGAGTTGATAAAATATTTTTTGCGATTAAAAAAAATTTACTGTTTTTTATAGTGAGCGCAGAAAATGCGCCCAAATTCGCCATATTTTGTCCTCTAATTGCAAAATACGATTAAATAAAATCATAAACTCATTAATAGAAGTCACGAATTGTGATAAGAATTGTTTGATTGTCTCTTAAATTATTGAAAGTCGCGAAAAAAATAACTAAATAGCAATTCCACCAAATGCCAGAAGAATGGCTAAAATAAGCAAGCTCATTTGTCCTAATAGCCAAAAAATAAAATCGAGTCATTAAACTACGGATATTCTAATTTTTCCCAATGAAAGTAATAAATTTTAATTAGGCTTTACCAAGGTCTCTCCAATGGGGTAATCAATAATCAGAAAACAACCATTTTTTCCCGAATTTTTTTTCAAAATGATGATAATTTTATAAAATCCCTTGGTGCATTCTTGTTTCAATGTTATTTATTAATTTGTAAATGAGCTTGCTCACTGTCTGGTAAATAATAGAATGTAATTTGTATAAATTCCATTAGTTTAACATTTTTTAATTAGTTTTTGCAAGGAGTATGTTCTCCAACAGAGCACAACCCAATTTGAAAGTAGAGTGGTATAGGGATAGGGATGAGGCACTTAACATAAATTATTGCCGTGTTTTACATCAATTAACAACAATTTTGTGAATCATGGAAATGAGAGTATGGTTTGGGGGACAGACCTGTATATTGGAGTTGTGGACTCGTCTTTGTACCAGAGTATGAGTGATACGGCGTCGTCATATGTCGGCGGCGTTATATTGCAGGGCAGCGCCACTTTGCCACCGGTCACACCTAATACACTGCTTACGTAATCTGTGGGCAAAACAATAGTTTTAATTAGTGAACGGTTTTCATAAAATTCAAAGACTATTGTGATCTGAAAAATAGATGCTTTGCTTTGAGTTCAGTTCAATTCATCCGTTCATTCATTAGATGTCTGAACGCCATAAATGTTTTAAAAACAGACTAAAACTCTGGCCTCTTATTTATGTTGTGTTTTCAAATACAAAGTAAATTAGGAAAAGTAAGTGAAGCAGAGATAACACAAAAAGATTGTAACTACAACTCAGGGATGAGGCGATGCGCTCAAGAATATGCCCTCAAATAGAGTTGAATAGAGTTTTCAGAATAAATTGAGTTATTTTTGGCTTCGATGCAGAAACTGCTTAATCGTCAAAAAATATCAAAATTTAAATTCAAATCCATTTTTCTCTTTTCTCTTATTATTATTTTTGAAGTTAAGAATCTTAGGAAACATTTTTTGCTCGCATTCGTGAAACGGAGACTAATTTGAAAAATAGATTAAATGGTTTCGTTTGAAAAGCAAAACAAATATCATTATATGCTATAAATTAAAAGCTTCAGAGCCTTATTGTGATTCAAATTATGCCAAAACCCACTATAATTAGAACTAAATTACGAGTAGTCTCTCTCTCTCTCCCTCTCTCTCTCTCTCTCTCTCACTCTCTCTTTCTCTCCAAACTTCTTATCGCTTAAAACAATAGAAATATCGTTAACTTTCTTCTCAATGTTGAAGATTGTGTCGGATTATTTGAATTCAATTTTTATTGTTTTTTAAGATAAAAACCTAAAATATATGACAGCAATAAAAATACAATAAAACTGTTTTTATTGTTTATAAAGATTTTTGTGTAATAAGTGATCATTGATTTTACGATTCCTTCAAAAGCTATTTGAGTTTTGAATTTGATTTAAAACAATTGAATAATAGGTTTACAATAAATTGTAGAAAAATGACATTTGTTATCATAGACTGAATAAATCAATTGTCGTTTCAATGTATTAATTAAGGTTTGAATGAATGACTGAATTGTGTGAGAGATAATTGAGTTTCACATTTTGAAAGATAAGAAGTTGTTTCTCAAACAGTTGTGATTTATTCGTGAATTTTAGTGATTCGTGTGTTCTATGGACTGAAACATTTGGAGAAAGACTTTTACGAAGAAAAATAAAATATTTCAGTCATTTGTATTGCAATCGAAGCCATAATTTACTTGAATTCCAGAGTCTGTGAAAAAGTAACAAAATTTTTTGGCCTATTATTCAAACTTATCATTTCATATAATTTTGTTCTCGAAATGCATTTCCAAAAATATATTCACAAAGAGTTGTTATTCTTTGAAACGAAGCAAAAATGAAGAAAATGTTTGAGATTTCTTCGCTCACAAAAGACAAACATTGAAATTGTTTTTTTCTGAGAATACAAATAAAGAAAATATTCAAATGAATGGCTCTTCACTTGTATTAGAGCTGAAAATGTTTTATTCAGACAAAAGTTGACAAAAAATGCAGAATTTTTAACTCGAAAGACAAACTATTTAAATATTTGTTTGAGTTATGCCAAAAACAATTCAAATCAATTCATTTAAGAGGCAAAAGAGCTTTACATCTCTGATTCGGATATAAAACGATGAAATAATAGAAACCATTTAATAGTGAATGTATTGAACATTAATTTCAACGAATAGTTAACACATAAATACAGTGTTTGGACTGTCTTTGGCAGAGAAGACAAGAAAAGTACATATAATCTATTGGTTAATAACATAAAAGACATTTTTTCAAAATAATAAATTTTGAGCAAAAAAATATTACTAACTCTTCGAGTGGTATAATATTGAAGACAATACGAAACAAGTGTTTCCACAGCGATAAGAGCTATTGAACGCACAGCCAATCAAATAAACTACTGAATGGAAAACTATATAAAACTATGGAAAGGTCACCACTGAAGCCAATAATTCTTTTTTATATCGAAATCCTTATTATATTTGAGTCACATTATTATGTCGTTTATGTCATATCATTACAGAAAAAGATTGAATTAAATGAATCGAAAGACAATTATTTGAAAAAAAATATATAATCCAGGTCACAGTTGTCGTTCAGGAATATTCAGGATTTGGTCATTTTTCAAATCCTAGATTTACTGATAATTTTGGTAAAGTAGAGAGTCTGGGTAAAGCACACAAAAACGTTTTTATTCAATAGTAAGCATGACCAGTGAAATGAGGTGTACCTAAAAAGACCCTTGCAATTTGAGAAATCGATAAATACATAGTGATGACCTCTTATTATAGGCAATACCTTGGTTACTTAATCACCCCTTTGAAATTTTGTTAATAGTATTCAGCGATAAAAACTGATTTAATGACAATAATTTTCAAATAACTTGCATTTTAAAAACGACGCGTTTTAGTGCCTAGGTGATAAATAATAAAATGAAATTCTAAATTAAAAGAGTGAGAATTAAATTCATTGGTTTATTACTACTATAAGTACTATAAATTTGGTTGATTTCGGCCGATAAACACGTTTTCAAGTATTTTAAACACAATTTATTACTTATTCTGACGTTTGCTTCAAATCTGTGAATAAGACAAACAGTCGGCAAAAGTTTATATGAATTCTCTAATCAAAAGAGTAGTCAAACGAATGGAACATATTTTAGGACTGTTTTTGGCAAAAATATGGTTGCGTTTAGTGCATCGATGCAAAGATTATCCTGCAATTAGTTATTTAAACAATGAGTATATATCTCGAAGACAATACTGCGGTGTAAATAAAAGGCAGAGCCAAACAGCGCTGGCATATCATCTCTCTGGTGATTGTCTTAAACTAGTGTTCTCTCAAATACTTTTGTTGTGGAACTACACGAAGGAAATGGAATAAGAAGTACAAGAAATTTATGAGTTAAACAAAAAGTGTGAATCAAATGTAAGAATTGAAAGACTGAGGCAAAGGGGAGAGGGATCTCAGAGAGGAGAGGATAAGATAGTTGAGCGCCACATCTGCTTTCAATAACTTGAAATGTTATATCACTGCAAAACTCATTGCAATAAAAGGCGGCTTTTCTTATGTGTGTTTGTGTTAAGTATGAAGAATAACAAATCAGAAGTGCTGTTCCCTGACTACTGATGGCTGAGCACTGCACAGACCATAGCCTGTTGGTTAATATTGGTAGTGTTGGTCATAAACAAATAGTTAAATTCAGATGCAAAAAGTCTTCAACACATTATAGAGAACACATTTATTCGACAACAAACTACTGAAACGTTTCCTTCTTTTTGGTCCCTTTCCCTCCCTTTCCTAACAAACGTATAGCAACTGAAAACATTAATTTCTCTCATTCTGTGCTTTGATTCTCGGTTTTACTCCATTCTTGTCGTCTGTAGTAAATAAATGGCAAATGAAGTCAGAGTGAAAGACCACAACTTTTCTCATGTCATAAACAAAATGTATTTCCTCTCAAAGTCTATCACTTTTTAAATAGGAGTCAAACGATTTTTGTCTAAATATTTAGAAACAGTTTTCGTTTGTCTCTAACCCTCAGCCCTAATGCCAGTCGTTTTCAGCTAAAAGAAACGTTTATTTAGAGCTACTGTTTTGCAAATAAAATGTCAATCCATGGAAATGAGTGGAAAACGAATAATAACTGTTATTTTGAACACATGTAAAGCTGAACATCACATAACTGTTCCCTTTTAATGCATACGTTTTTTCAATTTCCGTTTTTTGCTCCAAACCTTTCCTTTTGTTAATTGAGATGAATGTCATTTATTTGTCTTTTTTGAGTAATTATTTTGATTTCGACTCAATCTCAAGAAAAACCTGATTCTTCTTCAAAGAGAAGACATAAAAACTCATTATTTGCGACTGAAATGAACGAAAAGAAGGCAATCGTTTATAAACGCAATCGATATAAGGATTCGGTTTTTTATTTCCTTTGATTAACACAAAGAAAGGATTTTGTCTTTCAATACGTTTTTTATGACCAAAATATATATTAGGAATCATTAATTAATTTGATCGATGAGTCACTGGTCTACAGGAGTGTGGCCTCAACTTATCTGATCTAAAATTTGAGAACAAATTCTTTGTGCCACAAAACAGTTGGCTTTTATGGAGCACAGAATTGGCACAGAATTCATTGCCAGAGTCATCGCCTTAGCGTCAGATTCATTGATCAAATAAAACATAAAAAACTTATGCAAATAGAAAAGGATTGCTTCGAATCCTGAGCTCAATATCAGAGTTGTGGTAGTCTTCGGTATCTTTGCCTCTGTGTGTCTTTGCAGTGGAATCAGTGTTTCCAGTATTGGTCCGAACAGTTCCAATGCAATTAACCCTAATGTTTGTGCTGTTAACTAATCTAATAGTGCTGCGCCTTATCTGCCTTATCGCACAACCATTTGATTATTTACGCACTGAATGAATAAAATAGTATTACAAAAGTGTTGAAAAGAGAGAGAAAAACGAAGAATAAAGAGACTAAAAGAGGGAACAGATAGCGAACCCTTTAGAAGTGATAGACTTATACTTGGGCTCAATCTTAGAGTCAATTTCAGAGCTAATTCTCTGGCTTTGGGTTCACTTTTCCTTAAAATACGAATCGAGTCTTACTTTTAAAAATTGCTGTTTTTGGGTGTTGTCTCGCAAAACACCAAAACCTTTTCTTGAGGGCTGTGCGAAACAGACAAATGCTGTGCCACAACTCATCACTAAATTAAAGACAATCTAAGAAAATACTTTCTCAACGCATACCGAAAGAGCTTTTTCTTGTTCTCCTCGAATAAAATAAACATAACTTAAAAATTTTATAATTAGATCTCTTAGTGTTTGTCCATTAAGTCTGATATACAGGAAAACTGAGGAAATGAGACAAAAATTAGCAGGATAAGATCAGAGGAGAGAAAGAGGTTCGACCAATCAGGTCGTTGTCTAAATTTTATGCTTCAATTTTGGGTTCGCGTGTATTGAAGAAAAAGCAAATTATTTTTATTAAGGCTTAAAGAAATGGTAGACATAAAGTGAGATCCATTTTTCATCTAATATGTGACTAATTTACATATTTTTAATAACATTCATATTTGGAGTACATCTCACGCATAACTCACACATAATGTCAGTGAAACCACACTTTTATCAGTGAATTCGTATTTTTTCCTCTATTTCTTCATTTAATTCAAGCGAACAAAACATTTAATTTAGTGACTTATATAAGAATTTAAATTATAATTCACTTCTCCTTTCAATATGAGTCTGAAAATTAATTTAAATAAAAGACAGAATTGAAAACAAAACTATTCTTGGCTTCAAAGGAAATAGAGTGGAAAATGCAATTTTATTTTGGCTCTCATTCTTCTAATTAATTAATCCATTAATTGTAAGGAATTTTAATTTCCTCTGACATTAAATTTCAGGAAAGTTTAGAGCAATTCTTGATTTTAAAGATTGAACTTCAAAATGATTTTTGCGTTCAAATAATGAACTTTTAGGTTATTGAATATTACGCTCCGAATAATACTGACTCCCTTTCCTCGTATATCAACTAATATTTTACATAAAAACTACATTTAAAATATTTAGCCAACCATTTAGCAAACCAACGAAGAGAGAGAGAGAGAGAGAGAGAGAGAGAGAGAGAGTGAGTGAGTGAGTCTACTTGCTAGCTAATACTCGGGCAGTAATATTCATATTTATGAAGTTTAATGAATGTTTATGTTCTCCCAAACCCTCCCAACCTTTCATTTAATCGCTTAACAAATCTTTGCCGACATATCCAAAGAAGAGCTAAATTATGAAAAACCGAGTCTTATCTGTGAAAAGGGGCGCAAATCAGCGCTAGATTTTGCTTTTTAAAGGAGTCCGACTCTTAACAAATGAGTTTTATAATTATCAGGTTTAGTATTGAATCAGATTATCGCACCTTTTTTCCTGAAAATGATATCCCTTTTGAAGATTGTTCGAAAAGTTCGTGAACTTTAAGCAAATAATTTGTTAATTCATATAAATAGTGATTTAATTTCTGATAAATTATATGAAATCAAAGGATTCACTGAATATCATATTAAAGACTCTTAACCAAAAACTGTTTCATAGTTTATCTCGTTTTTCATAGTTTTAGGCCTTTTCAGTGAATTTGTTATTCAAGAGAAGAAGAGATTATTTTCAAAAGTGTTTGACTAAAAAAAAAATAATCTTTCGTTTGATTTATCAGATTTTGTTATGAAATGATAGTTTGTTTACAGAATAGGATCCAATCAAACATTTTTTTAATGCCATTATTTTCACAGAATTAATGTAAATATTGTTTGAAATTTGGATGAAAATCAATTAAATGAGTGAAGCATTTCAATTGGCTTTTGTTTTATTCATTTTGAAAATACTAGAGAAATATTACTCACTTGAACTCACATTTATTTAACACTTGAATACAAAATGTATTGAATTTGTTTTTTGATTTTAATCTCGACTCCGGACTGAATTTGTCAATAAAAACCTAATGCCTGAGACGTGGACTTAAATCCTATTCAAAAGTTTATTTTTCTGTGTATTCATCGCTAAGATCTGCAGAACAGTTGGGAAGACATGAATAAAAACAAATTCTTGTTATGTCTGTCGAACCGAGAAAACCGATTTCGGCGATAGATTCGGATAAATGTCATTCAGTTTTGATTCTCAGGATATTTATATGTTTACCTCATATGAGCAATAAATTGATTAAATTTTGCTTCAAATATATATTAATTCAATAATAACTTAACGTTATATAGAAATTCCAAAATAGATTATTTTCTTATTGACTTTCTTATTATTTATAGATATTTATAGACAAATATTTCAATTGGATTTCAATTCACTTCATTTCAATCAATTGATAAATGATTTTCCACTTATTTAGCATTAAATCAGTTATTGACAAATAAATAAATATCGAGTAATCGCTCGTTTGTTCATCGATTCAAATGGATTTCACACTTCAATAAACAGAAAGAAAAATTGAATTTCAATTCTAAGATAACAGAGTTTTTATATTTGATTCCATTAAATATAGGGATAAAAGCAAAACTTCAAACAAAATCGCGATTAATGTGCAAATGATATAACACTTGAGATAATAATTGAGTTCATTTCTTAGCACTTCTCAAACAAAAGCTAAGAATCTTATCATTTGATTGAAATCTAAGACAAGTTATAATTGATTTGTTTATTAAAATTCAAATAAACTCTCATTGAGAACAGTGATTGAAATAAATCACCTTTTAATAAATGGCTTGGTTTTCATCCAGTAAAAAATTGTTATTTCGATTTTGAATTTATTAATTCAAAAAAAAGAAAATATTGAAAGTAAATTAATATATATGAAGTTAATAAATCATTGAACGACCATGAAACTTCCAATAATATCAAATTAAAGTATAATTTTGATAGAAGGCATTCCACGAGAAAATTATTACCAAAGAAAGTTATTTTCAATTTTCTTCAAAGCGTATCAAATTATGCCGGAGTTGGTAATAATGTGAGAAAAAGCTGCAAATTATAGTTAATCTTTTTTAAACAAGAACAATTTATTACATTTAGCGTTTTTAGAGTGGCAAGAATATTAAACAAAAAATGTATAATTGAAAAATGTTTATGAAGACAATAATTGCTATAATTTTCAATGCAATCATTCAAAGTAAAGGTGGGATCAGAATAAAGGCTGAAATGTTTGTCTCAGTCTTTTTGTTTGCCAATCATTTCGAGTCTGTTATTACAGCACATCATCTAAAGAAAGGTTTCCTTTTTTAAAGAAAAGTCGAACCTCTCCGTCAACTCGTCGTATAAATTACACAAAAACAAAGACTCGTTTGTGAAGACACTTCAAAAACCACTCTTTTGTCTGAATTTGTTTGTCTTGAGCTCGAGATCGATCTGAAGATCTCGAAATTCTTGTGCACTCTTTGCGTTGCAAATACTCACAGAGTATTTAATATTCAATATGAGAGCACTGAAGAAAAAAATGAGAGCCAATTATGATGTGCTCTGAGCTCAGCTCATATTCATAAATAAATGATTGAATCAATTTTGATATGAAATTCACTTTTAATTATTGTCATAACGTTTTTTCGTTGATATATTTGGGATCAAAATGTTTGCCAATAATTTATTTTGAATAAAATTTCGGGGATTTTAGTTATTTTGACAAAAAATTAGGTCATATTTGATTAGAATTACTTTAATATTATATAATATTCATTACATTTTTATTGTTTATTATTTAGCAAACAATAAATAATGAATTGTTCTTCTCTTGGCTTCACTACTAATAAATTATTTATAATAAAAACATTGATTGCTTTAAAAGTCGAAAATATTAATTGAGAACAAAAACAAAAATAACTGTAAAACAGAGGACCAGAAGCCCAACGTTTGTATTGAGTTTTACATTAACTTTAATGACGGCTAAGAATATAAGAAAATAAATTTCATAAAAACCTAATGGAATGGCTTTTTAAGGACTCATTATTTATAATACCCGTTGTGGCCATTAAATAGTTTTCGTCTGAAATATATTTGTTATGCATTAGAATTGAGTCGAAAAATATGCCTCAAATATTACGAAATCGATTTTCATTGAAAAGTTTAAGTAAATGTCAATAATAATGATATGAAAAATAATTTAATGTTTAAATCATAACACTTTTGCCTCGAATCCAATATAAATATTAATCTTTTTAAATGAGTCCCACATTAATATTTTTGAATATGGAATATAAACTATATAAATGATTAACTCATTGGAGAATTTGCAAGATAAATCTCCTCAAGTTCAGTGAACTCTCTCAACAGTCATCTCCACTCCTAATTGAAAATTCCTTTTGAATGCAAAACTATTGATTGATTGATGGAAATAAATGAAAAATTCAAAGTGTTCTTGATGGATTTGGAGCGATTAATTAGTGTTAAAGTGAGCTAGCACAATCGAAAGTGAAAATTGAATTTTCAAATATCCAAAACAGACTTCTCTTTTACACGAGTTTTTATTTTACGCTCTGATTATAGCCTACTCTCTGATTATCTCAACTCTTATTAAAGACTTTGGTATTGGCTTTGGGTTTGAAAACGAGAAAAAAAGATCATTACGGCTGAAGATCTCAACCATTCATTAATCACAAACAAATCGAGAGAAGAGCTTATATTGTGTACAAAGTTTTGCAGTTATTTTCAGACGTTTCGCAAAAAACTAATGCATTTGAAGAGAAATTTAAATAAAATGTAATACAATTAAACGAAAAGCAATCAAATCGGTTACAAAATAAACCGAATGACAGCAACAAAAACCGGGCTTTCATTTGATTTCAAAATTACTTCATTTAATCCAACTTCAAAACAAAACAAATTCACTCTAAAATTCATCCTAGTCTATTATATTTTTCACTTTTTCTTCAGAATGATAAATTTAAACCTAGATAAACTTAAACCCAAACATCTTAGAGAAAATAAATTACACATAAAATGAAAACATTTCTAATTTAATTCCAGAAATAATACTTTCATTTCGCAGACATTTATTGCTTTGAAAAGAAAACTAAAGATACAGTCGTCAGAAAAAAATGGAAAAATTTTATCCCATATTCAAAATGATGGCAAACATCAAAAAATGGCCTCAATTTTAAGCCTGGAAATAATAAAAGTTTTATAGTATTTGTCAATTTTAATGTTCAATTTAATGTTATTTATCGCTCATTTTATTTATTTGTTTTTGCATTTTCTTCATTGTCTGAATTGCAGAACAAATTGGAAGACAGTATACCAGAAGAAGAAGTTATTCTTACAAAAGAGAAATATATATATATTTTGATATAATGTCAGACAAAAACTGTATTAAAATTTTAGCGAAAATGTGAATTTCGTGATCAGAATATGTCTGATCAGAATTGATGCCAACGTTTCGGCTTTTGTTTAACTTTTGCCAAATAATATCAAAACTTTCAGGAATTCAATTATATTTCAGTTCATATTCTCTTTGAG
Source organism: Punctoribates punctum (assembly GCA_034698165.1). Taxonomy (NCBI): domain Eukaryota; kingdom Metazoa; phylum Arthropoda; class Arachnida; order Sarcoptiformes; family Punctoribatidae; genus Punctoribates; species Punctoribates punctum. Next base: position 478 of record JAQGBD010000312.1, on the reverse strand, counting down.
AGGCTTTAGATTTCGCAATAATATTAATGTGTTTTTAAATCTCTTTTGATATTAAATCTATAAACTAAACACTTTTATTATTACATTTGTCGTTAAGAACATAACATAACTATTGTTTTAATTGAGTTAATGTTTGAAGACATTTGGAGCTCACAATAAATGTATTCTAATTAAGATATTTTTAATACCAAGATTATAAAAAACAAATTAATCTTATTCGTAACATCAAAAATACAAATATCAGCAATAAAACCAATAATGAATTTAATATAAGATAAGACTTTTTTTACTAGATATCGGCAAATAGCCATTGGGTGGCCCTTCAGATTGGCATCACTAATAAGACCGCTTTTTTACCTGCGTTGTCAATAATAGTTTAGTTGAGCCAAATAACAATTGACCAGGGGTGCGCAAGGTCCGAGACCCTAGGGGGGGGCCGTAGGGGGAGGCCGATTCGAGCTCTGGTCTAGGGGGGGCC
>JAQGBD010000311.1:0-35701 GCA_034698165.1 Punctoribates punctum | reverse complement strand
GTGGTCATATAATATGAGTGGTCAGTTGATTTTCGGACATTTGACACCCTTTTTATTGGATTAGAAAAATTTTGAAAATGTAAAAAAAACTTCTAATTGTTCTCTTATGAAAAATCATCATGAGGTTAAATTGCGAGCTAATTTGATCGAATAGCGCCAAATTGAAATAGCAAGGGGATAGACGAATGGGCTGTATCTGTTGTCATAAAAGCGAAATTTGATTAATTCATCTAATTTTTTATTCAACCAAAAGTCCGGAATAAGGGCTGATATGAATGACTGTTTGTGTTGAGTCTGGATAATTTTATTGCTACTTTATATGCAGCAAATTTCTCTGACATTTACAAAACAATAGCATTTATTGTAATTTTCAAAGAAAATTCTATTCATTTAAAAAAAGTTCAACACATTTGAGAGAACATCGACTGTCATAATAGGGGAAAGTCTTTTCCGGTCATAGAATTTGAATTAATTTTCCGTTCAGTGGTTTATCGCATTAGAAGTCAAACAATTCTTCATTTTGAGGAAATTTTTGCGAACATATATTTAAAAACATTTTAGTGAATATCTCTCTTAAACTTTGACTTTTATGCAAAAATTACTATATTTTGTTGGAAACATATCGGAGTTTTGTTTTGTTTTTCTTTAGCAAAGGTTTGAATCACTTGTAAAATACGAATTTTGTGTTTAGAAACGAATCCATTAGTACTTCAAACACAAAACAAGAGTCGTTTCACTCGAATAAACAGAATATATTCTAATATTTATTATTATTGTTGTTATTCTGGATTCGCTTTCGATTATATAAATGTGTTTAATACCGAAGAGTTCTTTAAACTCAGTTTTGTTTAGTTATGGTTTAATGCAATCACTTATCACTTTATGAATCATTTGACGCCATTTTGTAATCTTCTTAGAGATAATCCAAAAATTCTTTGATTAAAAGATACCAAAAAAAGATTTGACTCTCTTTTCATGTTATTTCGATTGGAGATCCGTTACATAAATAAAAATCAGGGATGACCAAGGCATTCAAAATAGTGATAAGTATTGTGTAATCCAGAGATTTGTTATCACAACAATTAATTCAAACTTTACTATAGTTTGTAAACTTTCAGAACTATAAAGCATAATTGCCCAAGGTTATTTGCAAAACCTGTGATAAACAAAAGCTTATATCAAGTCTAAAATGAGGCTCACTTTGAAATTGACTTCAAACCTATTAAAGAGACCTAATGTTGAGTTCTCACACCACTGAAGACATCATTAAGTGGTTGTTCGCCAATACATTTCCGCTCAACTCATTCACAACTCATTTATGAAGAAAAATCTTTTCAGTGAATTAAATATAATTCTTTTGTTCAATCCTTTGGTCCAACACTCGATTCAAATGACAATCAATTCAATTCATTTCTTTTCATTTTGTTTTTCTTTTCAAACCAAACGAGGAATTAATTATTTATATTTACATCTATTGTATTAATTCAATCATTTATTTATTCCCAATATTAGAGCATTAGTTTATAGTCCAGTTTTAGTTCAATGAATTATTCTAGCTAAAATAGGGAACAGTTCTGCACTATTATCGATTAATGGATAGACATACTGTCCGGTGATGTGTTGTTGGACTTATTTACCACCAAATAATCAAATCGGTGGGCGTTTTATGCATGAATTGCATTACCATTAATATATGCAAACGTATTGTAGTTAATATCCAGTGCCCAACAGCCCAACCGAGAGCCCAACAGCTGCACACACCGTGACATCAGACACGATAATCATTTCGATTGATTTTCCACATCAAAAATATCATATAAAGGACGGGCGGATACTCGCGTTCCTCTCAACTCGGCTTTTGTTTTTCATTTCAGACAATGACCGTTTCAATCGGCATATTTTGGGGCAGTCCTACACTCTGTCAGTTTAGCTCTTATTTTAGTGGTTTTTCCATATTGTTCTTCTATTGTTAGTTAACACTAATTCCTGATTATTTTGAATAAAAATATAATTTATTCTTTGAGACTCCCTTTCGCTCCCTTAGTAAACATGGTTTGAATTCATCGCTGTTTTTCATTTGATTTTTTATTCTTTTTTATTCATTCAAATAATTTGCTGGACTTTATTTAAATAACTTTTAAATGTCATAAAAATGAGTTTAATATTGATTTTAAAGGCTTTAGACATCATTTAAGGCTATTAAGTCGTGAAGTCTATCACTTCTTGTATTTGAAAATAACTGATTGACTGTTAATTGCGTGAAGAGATTCGGAATCAGTTTGTTTGTCGACAGTCCTCATGACCTGAATAACTGTTCCAAAGCCTATTATATTAGACGAAGAAATGCATCCAATTATCAAAATATAAATTACTCGGATTTTTACGAATTAGTTTTCATTTAATGGCACACATTATGGGAAAGTTGTGATACCGAACCCTTCCATTTTATGTATGACCCTAACCAACATTTTAGGTCACACAGCCTTTTCATTAACCACTTTACTCATAATGATATGAATCGTTTGATTCGACTTTTGATTCAATCATTAAATTGAAATTTTGACTCAAAATTGATTTAAAACATGATTTCAATTGTGTTTGGAATTGATTTTAAAGTAAACAACTTTTGTTTGGAAGGCAATCATTGCAATCATTTTCAAGAATATAATCAATTCATAAATTAGGGAACGTTTCTAAGGGTGGATATAAATGTCGTTCTAAGAACTGAGAAGAATTTCCGGTGGGTTTGGCTGCCCTTTGAATCCGCTCCGAGCACTTCAACCTCTCAGTTATTTGAGGTTTTGTTCACAAGAATAAAGAAATTTCATTATTCTCTTTACTTATATGAATTCTGGTCTAATCTGTTGCCAACTTATATATAAAGACATTTCATTAAGTTTTTCAATAAAACGCTTCTCTGCTTTCAATATAAAAACTATTTTTCAGTTTAAGAAATGGAAAAAATAATTTAAAATTCTGTGTATTCCTCACATTGTGTTGACTCAAATGGTTTTATCCAAATTGAATCTAAAAATCTTGAGTTTGGATTCCCTTCAGTTATTGATTATCCGATTGAATAAAACATTTTTTCAAACTTTAATTTATTATCATTTGATTCAAACTATTTCTATAAATCAAAGTTTGATTTCTGCTCAAAGATTAAGTCGATTAGCGAGCAATTATTGTCCATCGATTCGAGTAAAACCAATCCCATAACGATTTTCTCTTACCTTTTCATTGACATTGGGTTAAAGGCGTTTGGCCAAGAGCAATCAACTTGTTCCAGTGAAAAATCTCTATTTTAATTATTTTTGCAAATTAGGAGTCGTTAGTTATCTTAATTGCATTTAATTGCTGTTCATTTGTTTGATTTTTAGTTATAATTATAATCATTAATAAAAATTGAGTCCTTTTCCCAAAACTAATCACTCATTTAATAATATCTAAAAATTGTTGGTTTAATACAAACTAATTGATTGAATCAAATTTCAAAATTGCATTCAATATTCAATATTTATTTCTATTAATTTGACAAATCGTTAATTGACTAACAATGATGAATTAGCATGGCCATTTGCCACTGGGAATCACCAAATTAAATGTATTCTTAGGTTTTATGGGTGTAATTGACGATTGGGTGTTAATTGCGACCTCGAGCAAATAGTAGTAATCACAACATTTCTGTTATTTTTAATTAAACTCAATGTTAGTTGGCTTTTAAGGAATTAGATTCGGGATCACTCAAAAAGAGTCGATTAAAGGCATCGTTTTTGTCTTTTAATTAAATCTATTGTTGCGAACAAAACACGAATTTCTTATTTATTTTTCTTATTCAAAAACGACTCAAATATTTGAAACTTAGCCTCAATTTTATTCTTCTTTTACAAGAAATTACTTAAAAAGTGACTGAACTTTCATTTGTCAATTAATTTCCAGGATTACTATCAGTAATATAGAAATATTTGAATATTAATCGATATAATTAAGAAAAATATTCAAACAAACGAGTATTCAAATCGGGTTTAATATAAGAAATCTTAAATGGATTGCCAATGGATTGCCAAGAGGCTATTTGTTCAATTGATTTTCAATCAAATAAATGATCTATTTCAGTTTCTATTTAAAGAAAATGATTTTAATTTCACCTATAATTCTATTCGATGTGAAATTTGGCAGATTTTCAAATATTCTTTAAACATATTGTCTTTATTTGAATTGAACTGAAACTGATAGCCGTTCCCTAGTCTTGGAAACGACTATCAAATAGTTTCATTTGTATAATAATATAATTATTTGAAAGTAATTGTAATTATTTTCTAAATAATAGTAAAATCTATTTTGAATTTTCTTTTTGTTCAAAAACAGGTCAATTCATTGCAAGAAGAAAAATGTACTCAAAAAGAGATTAAAGATTACAGTGAACTCTGTTCTGGCGTTTTCTTGAATAAAGTTTGGCATCAAATGTAAGAACCCTTTATTTTAATTGATTTTTTAGAATAATTTCAATTTATCTGAAGTAATGTTCCGAAAAATTTTTAATATCTTTCAAAATATAGTAATTATTCCACAAATTATTTCAAAGGATTGCTTTTAATTAAAATTTTAGTCATTTTCCCAAACAATTAATTAAAAATTGTTTAAATAGTTAATAATTATTCTAATGATTTGTGAAATCTTACTAAATGATGTCTAACCCCACAGTGAGCCTCAGCCCCCATTTCAATGCATAACCAATGGAGGGAATGACATAAGCAGTCGAATAAGACATTTAAGTGGACTTCTCAATAACATCAAAGCTTTCTATGAAAATATTTTGGGCCAGACTTTGATTATAAGACTTCCCGACATAATAAAGATCGCATCGATTCCAAGCGATGAGTCCTCCAGTTGTGATGAAATGCGAGTACTATTGCTTTTACTCCTGGGATGTGCCGTTCAGTGCGAACGCAAAGAACACTTCATTGAAGGCATCAAACAATTTGATATTTGTGTTCAGCAATCAATTGTCGAATGCATTCAACAAATCACTGATAACCCGGAGTCTGTTTGGCTTAACTCTGAGTGGAATGTCTTACCAGAAGAGGAGACCGAAAGAGAGCGATTGTATTCGTTTTTAGTCCAACACATCAATAGTCTGGTGAAAGAAAGGGACGAATTGTTTAATCGAATAATTGATTTGTCGTCTGAATTGGACTCTATTTGTCCCAACGATTCGATCGAAAGCTCTAATTCGCTGTTCATTTCTAGTCCTCACATAACCAATAGTGTCGGCGAACAGAAGTCACATAATTTGGTGGAGTTGGCAGACGTCAAGTCCAAACTGAGACGAGTCCAACAGGAACTCGAGGAGAAAAATGAAGTCGTCTCCGAACTCAGAGAGATTTTGGAACAGAATAAAGAGTCGTGCAATAAACTCAGACACGACAACCTGGAACTCATGCAAGAGGCCCGATCTGCCAAAGCTTACCGGGATGAAATTGATATTCTCAACGAAAGGGTCAGAAAAGTGGATATTCTCGAGAATGAGGTTCAGAGATATAGAGACAAAATGAATGAATTGGACTTTTTTAAGTCCAGAGTAGAAGAGCTCAGAGAAGACAATCGCATTCTCAGTGAAACAAAATCAATGCTCGAGGAACAGCTCGAAACCAGTAGGAAAAGAGCCGACCAATTGCCTGAATTGGAGGCACAGATAATAAAGTTGAACGCCTATACTAATGAACTGAAGATCCAAAAAGATTTGGACAGAAGTCAAATCGAAACTCTCGTCGAAGAGATAACGCATCTCAGGTTAGATAAGAAGTCGAGTGCAGAGGAACTGACGAAAGTTCAGTCAGAGTTAACTCATCTGAAGTGTCAAATGAAAATTGATTTATTACAACAGAACGGAGAGGGAAACCTCTTCGATCAGATCAATAACGACGCTTCCAAACGGGTTCTCAAACTTGAATTAGAAAATCAAAAACTCCTGTCATTAGTCGAAAATATCAAAAACAACCGAACCTCTGATCTGAGCGCCTCTTTCCTTAATGACAACAATAATGAGAACTTTTACAACCGAATCAATGGCGACGACATTCCAAACGGCAATTACACTGACGACATGCTATCTCCTGACGTCAGTATGACCAGTGATTCGGTCTCACTCTCGATGTCCGCTGACTTGAACTCCAAATTAGAACAAATCGAAAATGAAAACCAGATATTGAGAAATACTGCCGAACGGGTAAAGATGGCGGAGTCCAAGATTTCTGAATTGGAATCTGTTAGAAATGATTTCCAAAAACTAGAGGAAGAAAACAAAAGCCTTAACGAAGAGCACAAAAGACTTCAAACTGAATACAAAATGTTGCAAAACATATACAAAAAGCTGAGAACAGAAAACAATGACTTGAAGTTAAAGCACACAGAACTCCAGGGAGAGACCGCTGAGTGTAGGGACAGAATGGCTTTGCTCGACGTCGAGGTCTCCAAACTGGCCAACTATTGCGAAATGGTTGCCCTCACCAACAATTCCATTGAATCTCAGAGGAAACGCCTGATTAACAACATATCAAACCTATTGAGTCAATACCACGATTTACTCTCACAAATCGGTGGCGACACTGAAAAACTCATTTCAGACAAAATGCATGACTTGAGCGCTAAGAAGGAAAGACTCGAAAAAATGATTAAAGACTATGACGTTACGCTCGACAAGAAAAAAGAGGCCGTAAATCATAATGTGGTCCGTCGTATCCACCGATCCTCCACTGATCTCTGCCTATCTAAGAACCAGAACAATAGGGAGCGATCCAAAGATAGGAACTCTGCGCCAATCGATAATTTAATTGACGAAGCAATTTATGGTCGTATTTGGGAGGCAGAGACGCCACCCATTCCCTCCAATACTGCAATATTGCGTCCGTTCCGTAGCACCAATACTTCGGTTTCGACGTCAGAACAAAGAAGTCCTAATTCTCCAGAAGTTATTAAACAATCGAATAACGATTCCATAAATCAGGTCTTAATTCTAATTAATATTTTGTCCCATTTTTATGATTTATTTGCGATTATTATTAGTTTTATATATTCTTTGAATTAATTGTTAATTAAATCAAATTTCAGATCAAAGAAGAGATAACAAAGTCTGAAAAAAATTGTGTGATAAGTCCGGTGCCGCCCCCTCGACCTCCGCCCCGGGTAACGACAACTATAGAAAATAAGATTCAGTTGAGTGTAATAACGAGTCCGACCAGATCTCCACTCAATGCCGTTTCCGAGTCCTGTGAGACACCAATGAGTAGCGGTAGGGCTAATGGCCAGCCTTACAATAACTTCACCAGGGGCACATTCAAAAGCAATAGCATTAATTATGGCAGTCCTATACGCCGACAACAGTTGCCCTTCAAGAATGGTGTTCATCACATCCATCACTTCCATCACATTCATCCACATTCGGGGTCGCCTTCACTCAATTCCGACTCTTCTTTAACCCCTTTAGAAGATTCAGAGCTGAGCGACAGTGCAGTCAATAATCATAGATCTCGTAATTTAAATAATAATCTGAATAATTCTGATGCCGTCACTGTCAACAGTGCGGCCACTAATTCCGTTTGGTATGAATACGGCTGCGTTTGACCATATCTTGACGTCTGACCCCTGTTTGCCACAATTGACAGCTCAATGACAGCGCTCTTCCAGTTTTTATAGAAATATATTGAATTCGGATCACATTTCTTAATAACAATTTCTTATTATTCTGTTCTCATTCTTCTCATAGAAATTCATCAGATATTTAATAAAATGTAGATTTCATTTGTCATTAGATTCTGTCCAACACTACAACTGTGCCTCAGGAATAACTTTACTTTCACTTTAAGGCTTTAATAAAGGGGTTTCGTTGAGGGATAGACGATAATTAAGTTAATTACCTTGCTTCATCTAATATACACCTGCAATCAGTAAAGAAGTGTCTTCGCTCTGTCCTGTCTGTGTTAACAAATGCATGGCTGAAATGCACTGCCTTTTAAGAAGTTTGATATTTAATCAGAAATATAATTTATTTGAAAATAATCTTGATCAATGATGAGTTAATAATAGTTACATTGAAATAATTAATAAATAGTTGAATCAAAGTTTATAACAACAATACTCTTTGACAATAGACTTATATCTCAGCGAATATTATGCTTACAATTATATTATTGATACTTAATATCAATATTCAATTCAAATTGCAATTACAGTAAACAAATGGATGCAAAACCCCTTAAACTGCGAACAACTTTCTTAATATAACTTAAAATATGATAAACGGCTTAAAAGTATTAAATAGTATTATATCTGCATTTAATTAATTGTATTATTATTGCGCATAACGTTATAGAAAACGATTTTCAATTCAATTGAATTATCTGTGATCTGATTGTTTGTTGACAAATGATTTTCGGTTATATTTTTTAAACTAAGCCTAGAATTGAGTTTATTTGGAAAATCAGTTCAAACTATTCAAAGGCTAACGATATTCGAGTTATAGAATCAAATGAGTGCCCAATCCTTAACACAAACCATTGATTTAAATGAACGGTAGTTATATATATTGTATATAATATTAAATTATATGATAAAAGTTTTTATTTATTAATAATAAAGATATAATATTATTGATTCACTCAATTATATAATAAAATGACATTTACTTCGACTGACTTCGAGTGTAAACCTTTATATTTAATCAGCAAATACTGTAAGTCCGAGAAAATCAAAGAATCGGCTATTTTTAGATATGTCTAAACTGTGAACAACTGTTTAATTGGTTTCAAAAATCTCTTGATTGGAATTTTTCGGCTAATTATCTGAAAACGGATTCAACTGTTTTTGAAAGACGTTTAAAACTTCAATGAAAAGAGTGATTGAAATAAAGTTTTGATGCAATTCGCAGAATATTGAATACAAATGAGTAATAATTGATTAGAAAATCGATTATAAGTTTGTAAGCAATGATCACTTGTATGGCAATCAGGCATTTGGTGGAAAGGATTGATTACCTGCTGTTTGTCAACTGATTCGCTAATGCGGACCACTGTTGGACTACAGCCCAGTTTGGACCCAACAATAATACCGAAAGTAATTTTAGATTTAGGCGAACAGGAATTTGCGAGTTTCGCAGGAAAACCGTTTTGTGCGGCTTTTCAATGCATAACATTTAAGTTAATGCAAAAGACATTATTCTGTGCAAATCCATTCATTTAATTCATTTTGAAAGCTGTTTACTGCAGCCACTCATCTCATTCAGGACTCAAGCAGGACGTGCCACCGACATACTTGTTCTCCCTTACTGTCCCTCATGTCGTTCCAATGGGAGAGCTCTTCATCACCGCTGCTGTTGTACCCCAAAGAGAACCATCCGATCATTTCTTTCCTTTTCATACTTCTCTTGTTATAAACGGAGACCATAAGAGTGACGTCAGGCAATTGAAATAATGCGATCTGTTTTCAAACAACAATTTATTAATTACTCCACTCATACATCTCTCCATCACTCATAAGGTTACGGGTATTACAAAACAGACCACTCATGTGATATGATCAATTACTGGAAAATGTGACCTTGCTTGTCATTATGAGCAAGTGTTTAATCCTATTAACTAATGGAAGGGATGCTATTATTCTTTTGTTTTTACTCAATCGAAGAAAAATGAGTAAAACAAACTTTGTTTGAATTATTGATAATTATTGAAATGTTATCTTCTATCAAATGTGAACCTTTGAGAAGCAATATATCAAATGATTTGGTCTTTGGTGTCAATAAGCCCTCAAATTAACCGTAACTTTGATTTTATAACTATTTAATTGAAACCCAATTTGCGGTCAATTATCCGTTTGGTTAACAACAAACAAATTATTCATTTTTTGATAACCTTTTCAATCAGCGAACTGAGCGAAGTTGATTCAAACAAAAACTGTCCATGCTAATAAAACCTGTTCAAAGAATATTTAATCTTCTATAAGGTTTAGTTCTGTGAACTTGAATGATATGTTGAACTTTAGGGTAAAATATTTTTTCCTTCCCCTCAAAGCTATGAAATCAGTGATCTCTGATTAATGATCATGTTCAGTTTTAATATGTTTATCATTAAGTCAGACATAATAATAAAATGTTTGTGACTCAGTTACAGTTTTGACTAATAAAGGAAAACATTTGGAAATACATGTATTCTTTAAATGCCAACAATTACTCTATTTTTGCGATTCTGTAGTTTTCTGATTAAATTTTAAACGACTTCGCGGTTACTATTGAAATGCAATTTTCCAGATCTATTAAATGTGTTTTTTTGTAGACATGAAAAAAGCTCATTTATTCAGAGTAGAAGAAGCATGCTCAATTATTAATTGAAAATTGATTTTTGGCAACAAACCGGGTTTCGTTCGTTTTTCTCAGAATTTAATATTTTTTATTACCTGGAAAATGAATGTCTCTTTGAAGAGCGGATTTGGTTGACCTCTTCTAACACTAGTTTTGCTCCTTGCGATCTCTTGGCCACTCGAAGACACCAAGGATAGTTTAACATAAGTGTCTGGAGCTCTGGTCATTGTTATGGTCCTAAATTGACTGCCTGTTTGAACATTCATTTAAATATTGTCTCAAAAGTAGTGAAGTATACCTTTGATGACCGAAACGTTGAGTCTACCCGTCGTTCCATTGTATGCCAGTCCCAAAAGCATTTCAGGAAGGCTTGCATTAGGCATCGATTGTGTAGAACCGGTGCTATCACTTCGGGCCAAACTCGACACTTCAGACCTATTATCTGATAGCTGTCGACAATAATAATAGGAATGAAGTAAATGAGTGATTATTTTAGAGGAATATTCTTACGGCGAGATTGGATCGCGGCTCGAGAGTCAGCCACAGTCTGGTCTCTTGTTGTTGAGGTTTGGAACAGGCAAACAGTATAAGACTTTCACCTATTCATCACAATCTTGATTAATATTTATGTGACCTCAAATTGATTGAGTATTTACCGATCATTTGTTCCCTTCGAGCAAAAGCAGTTCCATAGACCCGAAATCTTAGGCCTAAACTCATGACTTCTTCGGGACTGATTCGACTGAATGTAAAGGTTTCGTTAAAAATCGGATTTCCGTTTGACTTGATTTTAGTCTTATGTTTGTGTCTCTTATGAGGCAAAAGGACGACTCGCACATGGATTTGATTGGCGCCCCCGCGCTCTTTGCACGGAATATCATTAGCCTCAAAGACGGTAACAATTAATTTCTTGGTGGGCGCGTCATAAGCATAGCTCACTTCCAGTGAACCACATTTGGGTATTGAATGAGACTCTGATTGTTGAGAAAAATGTTGGGAAAAGTCCTGAGAAGTGGAGGACTGGGCGTCTGATTCACACTTTTCGAAGGCTGTATTGAACTGTGACTTCATTTCATCGACAAAACAGATTGGATTCGAAACATTCGCCTTATTTTGTTTATGAGAGGTCTTTCCCTTTTCTTTGGTGAACGAATTTCTGGATCGCCTCTCTTCCTCGTTATCACCACTGCCTGCCTCACTGGAACAGGAGCCTTCACTTGACCCGTTCTTACCTATCCGTCCCTTTTCGGCTAATGATATCAAATCTCTGGATAGACTGGGGTTTGATTTTCTGAGGGTTTGACTTCTCGTCTCTATTTTGACTTCTGTTTCATCGTATGATTTGTTTGAGAAATCGGTTCTTTGTGTCGACTCATCAATAGTTTCGTCGATTATTTTGTGTCTATTTTTCAATGATTTGTGTTTATTATCAAAAACTCCGTTTTTTGAAAGACTAGTTTGACGACTGATATTCATGTGATTAGAGGTCGACCTCTGCAGCCTTTCCAGTAGTTCCTCTTCACTATTACTCGAGGAATCGAGTTCGTCGTCATAAGAAAATGCATTGACTACACAGATAATTGATCATGGTGAATCACTGGTGATCTCAATATTTTTATGTTTCTCATATTTACCCAAATCTTTGGAGACTTTATCTTTTGGTACTTTAAGAGGTTCATCACAACAGGGAAAGCCTCCGATTGTTGTGAAGCAAAACCTTTTTGTTAAATAGAGATAAAATACCAGAAGACAAGTCATGCAGACGGCCACCAGACCCAGGAAAGCACTCGCCTCGGTTGGCACTGCTAATTAACCAATTTGCATGTTAATTCATTTTGTCAAATGTCTTATATTCTTATAAATATTATTCATTTAATTGAATTACTATGATTTGAGGCAACAGTTTCTAAAACAATATAATATTCTAATTATTATTGATTTGTTTTCTGAGAAATCAGACGAAAGTTATATTCAAAACATAGAAACCATAAAATTAATTAGAATTCAGCGAAACTATCGATACTTCATATGAAAAATTCAAACAAAGTATAAGAAAATAAAATTTATATAATTTGTTCACTGATTGCAAAGAGGAAGGGATTGCAAAGGGAAAGACATTCTGTTTATTGCGTATAAGAATTGATACCAGATTTGAGCTCACCTGACAACATGATGATGATGTCTGATATGTGACAGGTCACTTATGTAGATCAGTCCGGTCTTAACACTGTTTTCATTATAAATCAATCGTTTCTATTGAATCACATAATTGTGTATCAATTGAATGGAAACCAAATATTGAGTTTTTGCAGCCGAAAGCAGGCTTTGGCGCAACACTGGTCTTAACTCTTTTCTCGATTATCACTGTTTAGAGAGCTCTGGCAGAGGGCTTACAGTCTCTTAAAGTCTCTCCATTTGCAAAACACATCCAAACCTTACCTGAGAGAGAACTCAATGTTTTCGATTCTGTCAAATGTATTGCAATTGAGTTCTTCTGAAGATTAGTGTTTCTCCAATCGCTATATATTGTGAGTCCGATCCCTGGCAACCATCGATCGGTCAGAGAGTCTCACACTTTATCATGAAATACAATACTAACTAAACTGATAGCCTGTTAGAGCCTTATTCACAAAATTACAGATAAACTTCTCTATAGTTTACCCATTTTTCCTGTTTTTAATTGAAAGACAAATAAATAAAATCATTTGAAATAAAATTTTATTTCTTAACCAAAATTAGTGTTCAGTAGAAATGTTTTGTTTGCCTCTAATTTAGTCCAATTTAAACACAATTCTTGAATATAAAGTATATTAAATGAGATAAAAATGAGATAAACATTATTTCCAATCAATAAAAACATTGAGTGAAGAAGTTTTTCACATCAAATAAACATTCAATAAAATATTAATTCTTTTCATTCGTTGTAGAGTTAATGTATACTATTTTTAAAATAATCAAGGTGCAATATATGTCAACTTGGTTTTTATCTCGAAAATAGATTAGTCGCTCTCTCTCTCTCTCTCTCTCTCTCTCTATCTCTCTCTCTATCTCTATCTCTCTCTCTCTCTCTCTCTCTCTCTCTCTCTCTCTCTCTCTCTCTCTCTCTCTCAACTGTTTATTAATTTTTAAGGATTTGTTTATAAAGTACTTAAGAATTGAATGCAATAAAAGTGTTTGAAGAGAATAATGATTGGAATCAGAATCAGATGCAGAATATAAGTGAGGAGAAAGTGAATGCACTTGAATTTTATGCTGTTTATGCTGTGCGGGGAATGGGTTCGTCAGTCGTTGTGGAAGTTGACGATTGAGGGCATTAGTTGAGGAATATTAGTATAAAAATTGTGTCCAAATATGTGTTCTCTGTTTTGTTTCCTTTAAAGGAGTAGACATTATTTGGCGTTCAAAACACAAACGCCTTTAGAAAGAGAGAGACAGAGGATTGAGTGGAAGTGAGGGCCGTATTAGTCGCCCACACATTAGACAGTAGTGCCAGAGATGTCAGAAACTAATGTTAATGTTTAGCATTTGTGACCTCATTTGCCAAAACAGAAACCACTGATCGTTGGCTTCAAAACCGATTTGTCTTTTATTAGACTTTGTTTTATGAATTGATCGCAAACTCAGCCGAAATGATATCCGACGGTTATCTGGTTGGGGACGGCTCCTGGCAGCTCAAGATCATTGTCACAGACCTCAAAGTCGACCGAACTCTTCGCGTCAAAGGAGACCTTCACGTCGGCGGAGTTATGTTGAAACTCGTCGAAGAACTCGGTATTCACTGAATGTCCTATTTTTGCCCTAATTCTCAATAACCAACTCTTTGAATAACAGATGTGGCCATCGATTGGTCAGATCACGCCTTGTGGTGGCCCTCAAAGAACATGTGGTTGAGTAGAACCCGAACCACTCTCGACCAGTACGGGGTTCAGGCGGACGCCATATTGCACTTCACTCCAATGCACAAAACACTTCGCATCCAATTACCTGACTTACGATATATGGACGCGAGGGTCGACTTCTCCGTCAAAACGTTTACAGCTGTCGTCCAATTGTGTAAAGATTTGGGAATAAGACATCCCGAAGAACTCTCTTTTAGTCGGCCTCTCGTCGGCGCTCATCTCAAGAGGAATTTCCCTCATATGGCAGTCAGTCCTCTTCAGAGACAACGCGATACGATGGGACCCATTGTGCAAAACAATCCCTCCCCTGTGAGTCACATCAGTACTCCCGACGGCAAATCCAGTCCTGCTTTCATTGAGGATAAGACTCCAGTTAGGAATGGGAACGGAGTGGTCAACGGAAACGGAACCCTTCACTCGAATTACCAAAACGACAGTTATCTCTACACCAATGAAATGATATCTCCATCGCTGTCGGTTAGTCCGGTAACCCCTACCTTAGAAGCCAAGAACACTCTTCTTCGTCCGAAGTCACTGGTGGAGAGGGCCCGACTGAACGCGGGTTGGCTCGACTCTTCACTTTCTCTCTACGAACAGGACGTCAGAGAATTTGATTTATTGCTTTTGAAATACAAATTCTTCACATTTTATGATTTGAACCCAAAACTGGACGCCTCCCGAATCAATCAGATCTACGAACAGTCCCGTTGGGCGGTCCTCACCGAAGAGATCGACTGCACCGAAGAGGAAATGATGCTCTTCGCGGCGCTTATGCTTCAGGTCTCACTTCAGGCCAATAACCCACTTCCAGAAAAGCACAGCACTCGCAATGATGATGATATCGACGCCGCTTTGGATGACCTCCAGATATCTTTGGAGGGCGCGCCCACTGCTATTCCAACGGGTGGTGACATAACCCATGTGCCAGAACTGGCAGATTATCTCCGTTTTATGAAACCCAAACGATTTACTCTCAAGAGTTTTAAGAGATATTACTTTGTGTTCAGAGACACCAAACTCTCGGTATATAAGTCGAGTGAAGACCGGAGTAGTAATGAACCCGCGTTTGTCATCAATATGAGGGGCTGTGAAGTCACTCCTGATGTCAATCTTAGTCAAGGCAAGTATGGCATCAAATTAGAAGTTCCCAATCATGAAGGGATGCAGGAGTATTGGATCAGATGTGAGTCAGAACAACAGTACGCCCGATGGATGGCCGCCTCACGACTCGCCACTAAGGGACGGACAATGGCTGACTCCTCATATGATAGTGAAGTCAAGTCTATTATGAACTTTTTAAGTCTTCAGCACCCAATCCATACCTCCTATTCGACATCAGTCAGTGCGCATCAAATTGAAAATCCCGAGGATTATATCGCCGCCAGATTTCTGAGGAAAAAAGGGGGCCGACAGGTATGTTCCAGTCATGACACACAAACTGCTTATCTTTTGCTAATTTCCATATATTTGATAAACAGTTGGTTCAGCGAATATTGGACGCCCACACAAATGTCAAGAACTTGACCCAAACTGAAGCCAAGTTGCACTTCATAAAGGCCTGGCAGGCGCTCCCCGACTATGGAATCTCCCTTTTTGTCGTCAAATTCAATAATTCTAAAAAAGAGGTAAAAAGTATATAAATTCAACGAATATTTCGGTTTGAATATTATTTGTGTTTGAATAAGGAATTGCTTGGAGTGGCCTTCAATCGACTCATGCGAATGGATATTAATACTGGAGATCACAACAAGACCTGGAGATTCAACACAATGAAGGCCTGGAATGTGAACTGGGAGGTCAAACAGATGATGGTTCAGTTTGAAGAGGAAGACGTCGCCTTCTCCTGTCTGAGTGCCGACTGTAAAGTAGTCCATGAATTCATCGGCGGTTATATATTCTTATCGATGCGATCCAAAGATCAAAACCAGACTTTAAATGAAGAGTTGTTTCACAAACTAACGGGGGGTTGGATTTGAGGCCTCTATTAATATATTAATTCAATTAATTATAGTTACGGTTAAATCGATTAACAATTGTTTGACATTCAATGAGTTTAATATAATTTTTGGTCAAATTATTATCACTTTATATACAATAATTACATTTGAAGTTAACTTATTATTAAACAATTTTCAGTCTATTATAGGCTCAGTATATATAAAAATATATATCCATTACAGTTAACAACGAATATAGAGATCGCAAATGATTTCCATTAAGTTTCAAATGAAGAGAATTGTGGCCAAAGTCTTATTCAAACGAAATCTTAAAAATTCTTAAATTGATTTTTTGACTATTTTTAGTGAAAACGGAAAATGCAATTAATTTGTTTGCGATTATAGTTAATGGACTGCAATACTCATAACAATTATGTTTTCCTTTAATTTTATTTTATTTATCATTTATTGGCATTTAATTGAAAATTTCTTAACATTTTTAACTAAAACAAGACTTATTAGACTCGTGTCCACACATTTTCTGGTTATTTCTCTTAAAGTCAAACTTTTAAGTCAGAAGCGGAACAGAATGTGATTATAAACTAATTATTGGAATGTATTAAAAGGTTATTATTTGTAATTCTGTTAATTTCTTGCCATTGATTTGTTGTTAGACATTTGGTTTCAACTCTTTGCTTATATTTCATCGATTTTGTCATTTGGAAGAGTTATTCCCGAATATCATTTCATTTAAGACACTTATTAGAAAAGACTGTCCACTAATTATAGACAAAACTGTGCCTTAAATACAATATATTTACAAAATTAATATAATATTAAAATCTATTCTCTTTTGGAAACATATTATGAAAACTGAAATTTTATTGTAAAGAGAAATAAAAAATGTTTATATTAACGGTAAAACACTTTAATCGTCTTTTTAATGGGTTTATTGACATTAAACTCCATTTACTCGAAAAGTACAGTCATTCCTGAAAAAGCAATTTATTTTGGATTCTGTTTTTCCTGAACCAAACCCACAATATATTCTGGATTCTTCAAATCAAAGTGAGCACCTTGCCCATTTTTACATTACAAAACATTTTTCGGATTAAATTTCAAAATTGATTCGAATATTTTATTAACTCATCTTTTATTACAAAAATGAATTTAATGAAAGACTTATTAATATACTATTATTAGACTAATGCCAGTAATTAACGGTTAATCTATTTGAAGGGTAATCAGAGAATTCATTGTCGAAAATTGCTTTGAGTTTGAGGACAATCCCCTCTAAAAATCTATGTCTGACAGAAAGTGGTTCCTGTGTTCTGTCTGTTCACTATTCAAAAGTTGGGGAACTACCTTGTTTCTATTTATTCATGCTAAATTCTATTCAAATACCTTACATTTGGAGTCAATATTAAGAACTCACCATAATCATATTTTTATGGACATTCACCTAGAATCTCTAAAATTATTAAAGGTGCGTGGTTGACAGAAATGGGACTGGGTACTTTCCGGTTATATTACTCAAAGTAAAGCCATTCATTTAATCGATAGAGTATCCGATCGGTGAACCCAACACTTAAATGAATGGAATACTGTCTGACAGTATTGTCTGACAAAAAGGTATTATAGGAGTCAATGATATTCTCCACTCTATTATACAAAACCATTATTGAAGTTATGGTCAAAACTTTGCCCATTAATTGTCAAAAAATCCATTCTTTGATTTTTTCTTTTTATTGACTTCTCGATGAAGAGAGTCATTCTTCTCATTGGATTACATAAATATGGTGTTCAAGTGAGAGATCAAATACCACTCAAGTGATCAAAATAAGTGAAAGGGAACCGCTTTTTGGTAAAAGTTTTCGAATACTTTATTTCCGCAAATTATTTGACACGAATTCAGTGAATAACAGAAAATATTTTGTTTGACTCAATCATCAGATTTCAAATAATTTTGATTTCCTTGGAATATCAAATACAAAATGATCATGGCTAAAAATTCTATTCCAAAAGTTTGGCAACAACCTTGCTCATTAATTACATTTGAACTGAATTCTGATTTTAAAGAGAAAATTAGTTCATTACTCTCTTTGTAACCGAGTTTACAAATATAACTCATTCTTAAGATAAATCTTAAGACAGATATAACGCAATGGTTTGACAAATGACGAGACCTTAGATTATATTTTGATTACACAACAAATGTGTGAATCAATTATCTCCGGAAATATCACTTATGATGTGTCCTCTCTATCAGCCTTTTGAGAGAATATTTATTAAGCAAAGAATGGGAAAGGGGTCAATTTGGGTCAACTGTTTTATGCAATCTTTTGACATTAAAAGTTAGTTTTTATTTAATGTGATGACTGAGTGCTCTTCAATTCTATTGAACAAATCTGAGAAATATGTCTCCGATTATTGTAACTGAAGAACAGAATATGAGATTTCGTGTGAAATGAGTGAAAGGAAATAAATTTCTGAATTCAAATCTGTGACTATATTTGTGGTACAAAAACAGATAATAGGAATATATCAACAAATGATTATAAGTCGAAAGTTTGTTAAGAATATAAATCATTGGATTGAATAGTAGTGAGAATATACGGAACTGCATGAGAGCACAGGCAGAGTGGGAACCACACCCATTGCCAGTAAATGGCATTGTATTGTATGCGCAATAGAGTGCTCTTCAAGACTGCAGTCACTCCGAAAAGTACTGTTTTGTTGCCGTACGGGCTCTGACTCAGGCGCTAGAAATACAGGCAATACTGGGACTGGTGTGTGCTGTGTGTGTGCTCTGTCAGCCTGTGTCAGCCCTCAGACTACTCCACTGTTACTCCACTATTAGTTAACTGTCTATTGGCTCAGAGTTTAGCTGTAATACCATTCGTCCTATCGTTTAATAATAGTGTATTCATAATCATTAAATGACTCACTGTTTCAACAATTTATTTAAAATAATTTTTAGCAATACTTTTATAATTTGAATCATTGATTGATGTCTTTGAATAACACATCCATTGATTGACTAAAGGTTTGTCCGCTTTTTTATTTCAAAATACATTTAATGAGTAAATCAGTTGTTTTTAATTATATCTCAACTGAAACACTATTTTAATAAATATTTGTTATGAAATGGCCACACATTTTCGACAAACCATAAGTCAGGTCCTTTAAAATCTAGAATTTAAATCCAAGTTTGAATTCCAATCAGTTTTTTGCTATTTTTCAGACATAATATCTTGAATTGCATTCAATTAGAACCGTTTGAGTCAATTATCTGACATTTATTTGATATAAACTCTTATTTAACTCTTGATATGAAGAGTGACTGTCGGGTGTGGTTTGAACCCCGCCTCCACTCAAACAAATTCTTCAATTGATTCCGATTAAAACCACACAAAACTCTTAAAATCCATTGTCTTAGAGCTAATAAATATGAGTTGAGTTTAATTAAATTCAGAATTTGTCGCCAAAAATGTTTACATTGTTTTGAATGATTTGAATGAACCCAAAAAATAATTGGCTTCTCATTAAAGTAATCACATTTTTCTTCAGTTTTGTTAACATTTTTCTCAATCCACTGATAATAACCTGAAATAGATATTAGATTTCAATGATTAGACCGAAAGCCCTACTTTTGGCTTCAATTCTCTCCAAAAATAAATATATTTTTTGTCATTTCATTGCATTTTGACGCCTTTTGGGTAGTATTTGATTCTTGGTATTGTTTTTATGGTCACTGAATAACATTTTCAGCGATTGAGTCCTTATATTTACCAATGAATAGATTTCAAGTGATTTCAAGTCTGTTCTCAAATCAAGGACTTGTTTATCAAATTTTACTCATCGCTCAAAAAGGCTTTTCTTTTACATCGATTGTGAAAAATAGCAAATTCTCAATAATAGTGGTATTTATGAAGTAATCAAATAATTTGATTGCAGTGTTTCAGAGATGACGACCGATATATCAGTATCGGTGCGTTGGGATCCGGTCACCCAACAAGAGATCGAGGATTACGATTATGACGGCGGAAACAGCTCTTCCCGGCTCTTCGAGCGGTCCCGAATCAAAGCTCTCGCCGGTAACTGACTCTCAACTGAGATAAACATTTCTTTACAAATGTTTTGTTTTCAGACGAACGCGAATCCGTTCAGAAGAAGACTTTCTGCAAATGGGTTAACTCCCATTTGGTTCGCGCCAACAGTCGGATAACTGACTTATATACTGATCTAAGAGATGGCAAAAATTTAATTAAATTATTGGAAATCCTTTCGGGGGAAAGACTCCCGAAACCGACCAAAGGAAAGATGCGAATTCACTGCCTCGAGAATGTGGACAAAGCCCTACAATTTCTTCTTCGCGAACAAAGAGTACATTTAGAGAACTTAGGCTCACATGACATCGTCGATGGTAACCCCAGACTAACCCTGGGTCTAATTTGGACAATTATCTTACGCTTCCAAATTCAAGACATCACTATTGAAGAGATCGATAACCAGGAAACGAAGTCAGCCAAAGACGCGCTGTTGTTGTGGTGTCAGATGAAAACTGCGGGATATCATAGCGTTAATGTCAGAAACTTCACCAACAGTTGGAAGGACGGCCTCGCCTTCAATGCTCTCATTCATAAACACAGACCAGATTTGATACAATACGACAAACTCTCGAAATCAAATGCAATCCATAATCTCAATAATGCCTTCACTGCGGCTGAAGACAAGTTAGGGCTGACCAGACTTCTCGACGCAGAAGATGTCTTTACTGACAATCCGGACGAGAAGTCAATCATCACATATGTGGTCACTTATTATCACTACTTCTCCAAAATGAAGGCCGAAACAGTTCAGGGAAGACGTATCGGAAAAGTTGTGGGACAGGCGATGGACAACGAGAATATGATTCACGAATATGAGGGCATGACTTCAGATTTGCTCAAATGGATCGAACAGACCATTGAATCCCTTTCCGACAGAAATTTCGCCAATTCTTTGAATGGAGTTCAGCAACAATTGTCACAATTCAGTAATTACCGAACCGTCGAAAAGCCGCCGAAGTTCATCGAAAAGGGAAATCTGGAAATCCTTTTGTTCACACTTCAGAGCAAAATGCGTGCAAACAATCAGAAGCCATACCTTCCAAAAGAAGGCAAAATGATATCAGATATAAACAAGGCGTGGGAACGGCTCGAAAAAGGTGAACACGAACGAGAATTGGCTCTTCGCGAAGAACTCATCCGACAGGAAAAGTTGGAACAATTGGCCGCTCGTTTCGACCGAAAGGCTGGTATGAGAGAGACGTGGCTCAGCGAAAACCAGAGACTCGTATCTCAAGATAACTTCGGCTTTGATTTGCCTGCAGTCGAGGCCGCGGCTAAAAAGCACGAAGCAATTGAAACCGATATATTTGCTTACGAGGAAAGGGTTCAGGCAGTGGTTGCTGTCGCACAAGAACTGGAGGCAGAGAATTATCACGACATCGATCGTATTAATTCTCGAAAAGATAATGTTCTTCGACTTTGGAATTATTTACTCGAATTGTTGAGAAACAGGAGAACACGTCTCGAAAACTCAATGTCTTTACAGCAGTCGTTCCAAGAGATGATTTATATCTTGGATTCGATGGAAGAAATCAAAGGTCGCCTTCTCTCAGAAGACTCGGGTAAACATCTTATGGGTGTCGAAGATCTTCTGCAAAAGCATAGTCTGGTTGAGGCGGATATCAATGTTTTGGGCGAACGCGTGAAGTCTGTCGTCCATAACTCTCAACGTTTTATGACAGAAGAGTCGGTCGGAGGATACCGTCCCTGTGATCCACAAGTTGTGGACGACCGCATCAAACAGCTGGAGGCAGCTTATTCTGAGCTGGTCCAGTTGGCCATCGACAGAAGGAGTAAACTCGAAGAATCGAGGAAATTATGGCAATTCTATTGGGATATGGCTGAAGAGGAGGCCTGGATCAAGGAAAAGGAACAGATCCTCTCTTCGGCTGAGATCGGTCACGACCTGACAACTGTTCACTTACTCATCAGTAAAAACCGAGCGCTTGAGGATGAGTTGGCGGCTCACGAACAGCAGCTAATGGATGTCATCAGAGTTGGTGACGATCTCATAAACGCCGGACATTTCGGCGCAGAAAACATTCAAAAACGCATTCAAGAGATTCTCACCGTTTGGGATAACCTCAAAGAGTTACAGGCGTTGAGGACTATGCGTCTGACCGAAGCCATTGATTATCATCAATTCTTTGCCGATGCAGATGATGTCGACGCCTGGATGTTGGACACACTCAGACTCGTCTCCAGCGAAGACGTCGGTGTCGATGAGGCCAATGCCCAGTCTCTGCTTAAAAAACATAATGAGAGCTCCGAAGAGCTTAACAATTATTCTTCTGTTATCGAAGCTCTTAAAGAACAGTCCGCCTCTTTGGGAGAGTCTGATAGAGAGGATCCGGAAGTGATCGACAGAATTGCAACTATTGAGAGAAGATATAAAGAACTCTTAGATTTGGCAAAACTTAGAAAACAGAGGCTTTTGGACGCCATCTCTCTCTATAAACTATTCAGTGAATCCGATGGAGTCGAACAATGGATCGCAGAGAAGGAGAAAATGTTGTCTTCAATGGTTATGAGTCGAGATATGGAAGACATTGAAGTTATGAAACATAGATTCGAAACATTCGATCAGGAAATGAATGCCAACGCCTCGAGAGTGGCGGTCGTCAATCAGTTGGCGCGACAGCTGCTTCACGTGGAACACCCTAATTCAGAACAAATCCTCGCGCGTCAGAACCAACTCAATCAAAGGTAAACACAGTTTTTGTTTCTTAAAGAATTTAAATTAATCCAAATTAAACCAAAAGGTGGGCCGAACTGAGGGATAATTCTGAACAGAAAAGGGAGGAAATTAATTCAGCGCACGGCGTCCAGACCTTCCACGTCGAGTGTCGCGAAACCATTTCTTGGATCGAAGAGAAGACAAAACTTTTACAGTCGACGGAAGAGTTGGGAAACGATTTGACGGGTATTATGACTCTCCAGAGAAGGTTGAGTGGAATGGAGAGGGATTTGGCAGCCATTCAGGTCCAGTTGGATCAGTTGGAAACAGAGGCCGACAAAATGAAAGGGGATCACCCCGAAGAGGCTGAAGCCATCACAGAGAGAGTCAATCAAATATCTCGTGTTTGGGAACAATTGACTCAATTGTTGAAAGACAGAGACGCAAAGCTAGAAGAAGCGGGTGATTTGCACCGTTTCCTTCGTGACCTTGATCATTTCCAGGCCTGGCTCACCAAAACCCAGACAGACGTGGCTTCAGAGGACACGCCTAACAGTTTAGCGGAAGCGGAGAAGCTGTTGAGCCAACACCAACAGATCCGAGAAGAGATCGATAACTACACTGAAGACTATAACTCAATGATGGAATACGGGCACAGAATAACTCACGAACAGACAGACCCACAATACATGTTCTTAAGAGAAAGACTGAAAGCATTGAGCGATGGGTGGACTGAATTGCATAAAATGTGGGAAAACAGACAACAATTATTGTCTCAAAGTCTGAATCTCCAAATGTTTTTACGCGACTCAAAACAGGCGGAGGTTCTCCTCAACCAACAGGAGAACTATCTGTCGAAAGACGAGACGCCCACCAATTTGGAACAGGCAGAAAACCTCATCAAACGACACGAGGCATTCTTGACTACAATGGAAGCCAACGACGACAAAATCAATGGCGTTATTCAGTTCGCACACCGTCTCAGCGAAGAGGGACACTTCGATTCCGACAAAATCGTTAAAAAAGCCGAAAATATTAACGACAGACGACAGTCCAATAGGGATAGGGCTCAACAAATGACTGATAAACTCAAAGATGAGCTTCAATTACATCAATTCCTTCAGAATTGTGATGAACTTAACGAATGGATTCAAGAGAAGTATATCATAGCACAGGACGAGACTTACCGGAGCGCCAAAACAGTGCACAGCAAATGGACCCGTCATCAGGCGTTTGAAGCAGAAATCGCTTCCAACAAAGACAGACTCTTTCAGGTGCAACAGGAGGGCCAGGATTTGGTTGCAGTCAAACCTGAAATGCGATCTATGGTTGAGCCCAAACTCGCAGATTTGGGACAACAGTTCGAGGCTCTGGAGAGCACTACCAGTGAAAAGGGTTTGAAACTGTTTGACGCCAACCGACAAGTCCTTTACGAACAAACCTGTGATGATATCGACACTTGGATTTCAGAGTTGGAGAGTCAGGTCTTAACATCAGAGACGGGTCAGGACTTGACGAGTGTTAAACTCATATTAGAAAAGCAACAAATGATCGAAACACAAATGGCTGTCAAAGCAAAACAAGTCAATGAACTGGAGTCTCAGGTCGAGTACTTGGAGAAGATTGAGCCTGATAAGACTGACGAGATTAAGGCCAAGAAGGTCTACGTTGAAGAGAGATTCCAACGCCTTCAGGCGCCTCTTCTCGAGAGGAAAGCCCAACTGCTTAAGAAGAAGGAGGCCTATCAGTTCAGAAGGGATGTCGAAGACGAGAAGATGTGGATCCAGGAGAAGATGCCCCTGGCCACCAGCACTGACTATGGCAACAGTCTGTTCAGCGTTCAAATGCTTATAAAGAAAAACCATTCGCTCCGCACTGAAATCGATAACCACGAGCCCAGGATTAAGAATATCTGTGAAAATGGCCGAAAACTCATCGATGAGGGACACGAAGACTCCTCTGAATTCCAACGCCTTATCAGCGAACTTATGGAAGTGTGGGAAGAACTCAAAGACAAGATGGATGTCAGGAAAAACAAACTCTTGGAATCAGAGAGAGCCCAACAGTACTATTTCGACGCATCAGAGGCTGAGTCGTGGATGAGTGAACAGGAATTATATATGATGGTTGACGATCGGGGAAAGGATGAGTTCAGCGCTCAGAACCTCATGAAAAAACACGAGTCCCTCGAAAATGCTGTCGAAGATTATGCGGAAACAATTCGTCAATTGGGGGAGACTTCCAAACAACTTATCAAAGAAGGACATCCACAGAGGTATTACTCATTCCATTCGATTATTTAGACTTAATTATTGAATAATATTTTCAGTGATCCGATTGGTGTCCGACAATCACAAGTCGACAAACTGTACGCCGGTCTCAAAGATCTCTCATTAGAACGTCGCGCGAAACTCGAAGAAGCGCTCAAATTGTTCTCTTTGAACAGAGAAGTCGATGATATCATGCAATGGATAGCAGAACGTGAAGTAGTCGCCGGTTCTCACGAATTGGGCCAAGACTTTGATCAGGTGACTGTTCTTAGAGAAAGATTTAAGGCTTTCGCGAGGGATACCGAAGTGATTGGCAATGAAAGAGTATCCGTTGTCAACGACAACGCCGATCACCTCATCAATTCTGGTCACGCGGACAGTGCAACCATTGCCGAATGGAAGGACACACTGAACGAAGCCTGGGCTGACTTATTAGAGCTGATTGAGACCCGGACTCAGATGCTTTCTGCGTCGTGGGAACTCCACAAATATTTCCACGACTGCAAAGACGTTTTCGGACGTATTATCGAAAAACAAAACGCAATGTCTGATGAGTTGGGTCGCGACGCAGTCTCTGTCTCGAGTCTACTTCGAAAACAGGCTAACTTTGAACACGATTTGCAAACTCTCGGAAATGCTGTCCAACAGATACGCGAAGAGTCAGCTAAACTTCAAACAGCATATGCCGGGGATCGGGCGCGAGATATCATTAATAGAGAGGGTGAAGTGGTTAACGCCTGGCAGAAACTCCTCTCTCAGTGCGACGGCCGCCGCGTTAAACTTGAAGACACTGGCGATCTGTTCCGCTTCCTTAATATGGTTCGCGATTTAATTCTATGGATGGACGATGTCGTCAGACAAATGAATACTTCAGAAAAACCGCGGGACGTCTCTGGAGTTGAACTTCTGATGAATAACCACCAGAGCCTGAAAGCAGAAATCGATGCGCGCGAAGACAACTTCTCGACGTGTGTCGGATTAGGCAAAGAACTGCTCTCAAGGAGTCATTACGCCTCAAATGAAATCAAAGAGAAATTGTTGGCTCTGACTAATCAGAGGAATGGACTCATGAATAGATGGGAAGAGCGTTGGGAACATTTGCAGCTTATTTTGGAAGTCTATCAATTTGCGAGAGACGCAGCGGTGGCCGAGGCCTGGATTGTCGCTCAGGAACCATATCTACTGAGTCAAGAATTAGGAGTGAGTCCTATTTGTTTTTGTTTTGATTTGGAATTAATAGCAACCAATTTTTAGCACACCATTGATGAAGTGGATCAGCTCATCAAAAAACACGAAGCATTCGAGAAGTCTGCGTCGGCACAGGAGGAGAGATTCGCAGCTCTGGAACGGCTGACAACTGTATGTATATCTGTTTAGACCCAAAATGTTGTAAACTTGAAATTCTTGCGACCGATTAAGCCCTCAATTTTGACTTCAATTTATATTCTGTATAAAAGCTTGAGTTAAAACTTGAGGAAAACCCCTTAGAAGAAGTTGTTGATAGACGAAGAGCTTATCACGAACTCGATGAGCATATGCGCAGATCTGGATATTACGATTCGGTGACACTTTTATTCATTTGTTTGAATATTGCATTCATACCAAAGGCTAATATCATGTCATTTCACTCGACCTCTCAATAACCGATTAATGCCAACAATGTTCTCAGTGCTCGTTAGGTGTGACCAACAGACCATTAATTGACAGTTTGTCTCCATTTAGTGAACGCTATCTTAATATTCTTTAATTACAGCATTAAAAAAGACTTTTGTCTCAAATGAGTAAATTTTGACTAAATTAAAGAGATTTCAAATCAAATGAGTGCTCGAAATGTCAGCGCTTTTGCGAACTGTGTGTCGAAGTGTCGCATGAATTCTGTCTAAAATCAAACTTAAAGCCAATTAATTCTCCAAATATTGTCTCCATTTCTTCTAATTTATTGGTTTCTCTAAAACAGTTTGAAATAAAAGAGTACAAAACTCAAGAGGAAGAGGCAGAGGAGAGACGTCGACAGGAGGAGACCTCCAAATTGAAGCCTCAAAAGTCAATTTCACCCGATGAACAACAATTAGAACGGTAGGTGTCTTTTCTAAGGACACTCAGTCAGTGGCCGAACAACTTATTCAAACTTTCTTTTCTAACAGAACGGACGGCGCAGAAGTTGCGGCCCCTTCTGAAGTCGAAGTTGAAGAGAAAATCGAGAGTAAGTCTTCCAATTGTTTATAAATATATGAATTGGTTCGGGTAAAGGGCTGTCGGGTATACATCGGAACATTTGGTCCTTCGACACAAAATTTTTAGAAACGATTTGAACCAAAATTATTAGTTATTTTGATTTTAATCTTATGATTACTTAAACACTAATCGCATGAAATGCATGTATTATAACCTCTAATTGCATGCAGAGGTGGTATTGACTCAGACACCTAAGACACCGACCCTTTCATCTATTTCTGGTGCGACTGATATTCCTATTTCTACGTCTCCTTCTCAGCCGCGTTCTGTTCAGAGCAGTAAGTCGTGACTAATATCTGACTTTTGATTTAACCATAACTTCATTTCACTTTTTGCACGATTTTTATTTCATTAATCGATTGATTGATTAATTTGCATGAATTCAAAGCCCCGACCCCTTCGAAAGACAAAAGGTCTAAGAGATCGCGATCTAAGTCGCCGTTCAGCAGTTGGAGACGCAAAAAGTCGCCCTATTATGACACTGACTCGTCATCCGTGTCAGGTAGTTCTCACTCATCAAAGCCGACGCTCTTTCAACTCATCGTTTTATATATAAAACTTTTTTTTTTAAATCCAAACACTTTACTAACAATTTATTTGGGAAACAGAACGGCACAGCACTGCAGACGAGGACGTTATAATTGAGGGCTCACTCAACCGCAAACACGAATGGGAATCGACGACCAAAAAGGCGTCCAATAGGTTCGTCACATCTGTTTGTGAACTGAATTTAATCAATATTTTGGTTCAGATCCTGGGATAAGGTATATATGGTTCTGAAGAGCGGTCAACTCCTGGCATATAAGGATCAAAAGCACTTCAAACAAGAACCTGAAACTTTGTATCGCGGAGAACCTTTCCTCGATCTTAAGGGAGTGGTCACAGAAGTGGCCACAAATTATACGAAGAAGAAACACGTGTTTAGACTTAAACTTCCGAATGGCGCCGAATATCTGTTCCAAGCAAAAGAAGACGAAGAGATGAACCTCTGGATCAACAGAATCGAGTCGGCCATCACCGATATGGAGACCTCTCCCGGTCCGTCCCGATCGCAGACAATGCCTGCAAAGGGTGACGACGGCAAGAAGGATGAGCCCAAAAAGAAGGGCTTTTTCACTCTCAAGAAGAAGTAATTCGAAGAAATTGTTTATACATTTAGACAATAATTAAGAGATATTTTAAGCGTTGGTCTCAATAATGAGTTTCAACAAACAGTTTAGTCAAAGCATTTTTGTATCGACTGCGCCGTTGGCTGTGCTGTGCTTCCCATTCAAATCAATTATTCACTTCTGACTTAAGGCACATAAAAGTTGCAATTATTTCGAAACGTTTTACACATTTGTCAACAAATTTCCACTTTATTTAAGATATGATATCTTAGTCCTGACCACAAACTATTGGTTCAATTGGAGTATTTGTCGCACATCTCTTCGCTAACTCTGAGCTAAACCTAAGCTTTCATTACAAATAGTGTAGACTTTTGAGAGTCATTTCAAATAAATTCATAATAAGACTGAAAACACATTCAAATATCAAAAGATTAGGGAATAAATCATTTTATCATAAGTTATATTAATTTTGAAAATTCCATATTTAATAACATATAATAGGAATGTATTTATAAAAGTGATTAAAACAAATGATTGTATAAATAATTGATATTTTATGAAACAAATGCAGCTTTTGATGGGATCGTTGTTCTAAACCTATCGCTCATAAGTAAACAGACTATTGACTATTGAATTGATTCGAAGCATTGTTTTCATTGCATTCTCTCAATGATAATGAAATGGAAAGCCATGCCTTCGGTTTGAGAAATGCTCGCAACAAATGATTATATCCATTGATTTTCAAAGCTTATGATAAACCACTGCCACCACTACTGACTGACAAACCATTCTTTTATTATTTTATTAAACCATTATTTAAATTAGAGTTTAATTCGATAGAGATTTATATCATTTAGTATTGGATTTCTGTGTTCTCTCTCTTTTAGTTCATTTTATTTCTTAGTATTCGGTTTCAAATCTCAAATACCACCGAATTTCGGCAAAAATATGAAAACGTTTCTAATGTTTGCACTGAAATCAGTTTATCCAATGTTTTCAAAGAATTCCGATATTTTTCCTCAAATATTAGCTGAAGAACCGAATCCTAAGAACTTATATTTTGAGTCAGTTTTGGTAGTTTTGTTAGTTTTCTTTTCATTACTCTATAAAAAGATTAATTAATATATAAAATGAGATGTTTTTTGTTGATTCGATTAAATCCTATTTCAACACAAACTATAATTTTAGAGAATTTTTTCGATTAAAGAATTGCATTGTTTTGAGCCCTCATTTCATTTCTATTCATTAAAATTGAATTTAAATTTAAATATATTATGAAATTTGTGATAATATATTGAAAACCATTTCTTTATCACTGAATTACAGTAAAAATTGATTTAAAACAACATTTATCTCAAATTTATTTATTTGTGAACAAGTCTTCAGTCATTCATCTGAAGAGAAATGAATTTATTTATGAATTTAGAGAAACGTTTATATCAAAAGTCAAATATTTAAGGGATGAACAGAATCGACAAATATTGCAAATGTTTGGTCTATTCAAAGCATATTCTGTGCAAATTTGAAGAAAAAAAAACTAATGTTTTTCAAGAATTTCAAGTCAGAGCTGTTTTCGCCGTATATTAAGATTTATTTGATCGCGAATTAGTTGTTGAGGTGAGAGGAGGGGGAGGCTGTCGAGGCATTAAACTTGATTTCTCTGTTTTTGACGAACTAATTGACGTATTTGTCGATAAAATTGGTCTGAGAGGAGGCGGCGCTGAACCAGCACTCGATGACTGTCCCCCATTATTATTGGCTGATGTCTGCGAAGAATTTGAAGTGTCGGCCACCGCTTCGTTGTTCTGAGTCTCGCCCTTAATATAAATAATCGATTATTTCAAAAGCTTTGGTTATCTAAAAAGGAATTACTTTATCCCTATTCTCGTCGTCTTCGATGACTCCGTTTTCGTTTTCGTATTCTTTGAGGACATTCTTGAGGTTAAACCTTCGGTTATGATTACCGAAAAAGGAACGAACGTGTGCTTCCGTTTTATTGCCGATTACTTCTGCGATGGCCTTAAAATCTTTACCGTATTTGCGGACCCCCTGAACGGCGAGCAATAGTTCATCGTTAGTCCAGCGGCTGTTTATACGCGAGGATACCTGTGCCGCACAAACACATCAGACTCTCTATTGGTTAGGGTAAAGGAATACCTCATTGGGTCGAAAGGCGTCGATTCCGTCTCCGATTTTGTGTTTGTATTGACTTATCATTTGTTTGTTATTCTGAACGTTTCGTTTCAGAGTTATTACCTCTGAGTCCAAACTCTTGAGTATAGCGTCTCCCTGTCCGGGCGGGCCGTTCGCTATTGCCATCAGGTCTTCGTTATTCAAATACATACCCCGGGGCGGTTTCCGCGGCTTAAGTTGTAGATTACGGCCGGAACCCGATTCGTGTTTCTTCTGAGAACTGGTGTTCTTCATAGCACCGGTGCGTCGCCAATAGGAATAACAGGTTCGGCACAAAATCCCTTTATTGGTGTTATGGAACTGACCACTCGATGTCGTGAAACAGTTGGAACACATCGGCTTTCCGTCTCTAAAGCTCTGAACCGACGATTCTTTCTGTCCGTTTCCGGCATCACTTTCGTTGTCGGATCCGTCAGACCCGCCGTCACTTCCCTCGTCTTTATGAGAAGTAAGTTTCTTTGCCTGTCTGTCCATAAGACTAGTTCTGGTTCGGGTCTTCTTCCACGAGTAGTAGTATTTGACTAAACTTGCGATTGATTTGTCCGGTAACTAATCCATTACACCAAAGGACAGAATAAGAGATCAGAATTAAATTGCAATCATTGCTAACGAATCGAAATTTTTTGGTCAAAAGCAATAAATTGAATAAATTAGGGGTTAATTAGCGGTTATTTGTGAGCAAAGGAATACCATTTGTCTAATTTTGTGGAAATGTTTGTCGTGGAATTGGAAGGCCTGTTCGAACAGGACTTTGTCTTCAACGGTCCACTCATCGGGAAAGGGCGTAAAGTTAGGCAAATCGGCCATTGCTTTCTCTAAATTGAATTTATGCCAACACAACATTCCTAACGCCTGTTCAGAGTTGTAATTATATTTCTCTTTCGATAAATTCAGGTAATCGTCGACTGAAAGCAAACAAAGACTTTAACTTCAATTGTCTTCAAAGCGTTGGAACTAACGTTTAGAGTCAGGGATGTCATTAGTGGGCGACCACACCAGGACTGCCCGCTCTGGTTCGTGATCCGGCGCTAAACAAAGTAATATTCATTGATATCAATTGATTTCAACTAAGTGTGAATACCCGGCGATGAGGACACCATTTCGGGAACCACTGCCTGATAGTCGTTTCCGACGCGCATTCCTTCAGTTATGAGATTAAAACATCGATTCAATTGTTTTGTCACAAAATTATGGAAATAATTATATTTTTAAAAGAAATTTGATATAAATTTTGAACAAATAATCGAAAATCGGATAAATTTATTACTCATTGAATGGAAAACAAGTGAAACAAATGAGAAGAAAGTCATTAAAAGCGATTAAAAGTCTAGAAAAGGGTTAAAAGTCAGAGATTTGAACAAAAGTCGGATTCATTGGAATTGAATTACAAGTGATTCAAACTATTGTCTTCTGGTCTAAAAGCTAATGTAAACCGGATGTGGACTAACCGTGGTCTGAATCGTCGCTATTATTACTGTCGTCAGTCATGTGCCCGTTGTTTGTCTGGCTGTGGGGCGGACTTGAGGCCCGACCCCTTCTCGCGCCCGAACCGTTGTATTTTGACTCATTGGCAGACCTTTCGGCCAATACCATAGTCGACGACCGGCTCTGAACTAATCGATTGGAACTAATTTTGAACGATTTTATGGGTTTTGTCTTTGGATTAAATAATAGTTTGTTTTCACAAATTATTGTTTTAATGCTTTTGTCAAAAGCGAACGCAAATATCAAAACTAAAATGGGTTTCACTTTTGGAGATCCGTAGAAAACAAGCGCTGATGGGCTCCACTCAGGACTTCCCTTCACTTCACTTCTCTGACAATAGACTCGTCTCTGTTGTGATCACTGATCGCCATTAGATTTGTTTTCAATTATTGTCTCTTTAATTGCATTCAAACCATTGTTTTGATGTTTTTCCGTCGCTCTCTTCATAGAGACACCGATTCCACTCAATATATAAATCAAACGAAAGGAAAGTCTGAGTTTTCGGCCTCTATTTTACGGCAATTGAGACGCCATAAACTGATTCTAACTGTTCCGCCGATTCTCTTTTCGCTGATATATTGGGACTACAGTCACACTCAGAGGTGGAAACTTCAAAATCAATTGAATCAATCAAAGAGTTAATAAAATGGGAGGAGTTCTGCAGTACTATAAAAAGCAGCCGATCCTCAGTATATGGCAAAGATTGGCCTTAGGTTTTGCGTTCGCTGCGGTGGCCATCACTTGCGGGACATACGTCGATGGCTTAGTCCAGAAACGATATTCTTCGTTCAGAGGCCGAACTTCGATCTATGGCGACAGCACTGTCCGCAACGGTTGGCTTAACGCCCAGTCATCTGAAGTCTCCAAATAATGTCTTAATTATTGATAATTAGTTTGAATATAAAATTTATCGCTTTATTAGTCATTTGTCTTATAAATAGTTTTCTCCAAAATAGAGAATAAATACAAAAATTGACTCAATTTTGTTGAATTAGTTTTTAAATATTTTTTAAGAAATCCTCTAATAATATGAGAAACCAATTATTAAATCCTATTTATGGCCAAAAACGAGGGAAAGGGAGGGAAACCAAACTTCTTAATCAAATGTTTAATAATTTAATCGATCAAAATATGGGGCATTTTTAGGTTATGCTTGTTTTATGCATAAGTTATGCATGGTCAATTGATAATTCTCCATTGCCTACATGATTGGGTGATCCAGGGCAATATTTGGTAAAATATTTTCTGCTAAAAATGATTTACTTAGATTTGATCTAGTTCAATCTGGTTTAAACATTATTAATCACTAAAATAGAGATTTTAGTCTTACAATTAAAAAGGTGTTGGAAAAGGGTTTGGTTAATGTCTGTGAATATCCCGCCGTTTGTTGAAATGGAGAGGAAAGCCATAAGAGGTGAGTGAGTGGTGGATGTGTTGTCCCCTCTGTTGTGTATATCCAGTGCTTTGACGCAATGCTATACTCGATGTAAACCAATGTTTCCTCAAATGCCGACCAAATCATTAAATATTCAAAACATTGCATTTGATTTCAATTCTAAACTTATTTAAATTTATTTAATAATTGTATAAACATTTTGAAAATCAATTAAAGATTATGGAAACCATATTTCATGAAAAGGTAATCAAATTAAAGCAATTTAATTGTTTTTAATAGTTTTTATGTCTCATAATTGCCAATAATGTCTAATAGCGCCCTATTCTGTCTAATTCTGTCTAATTGTGCCTGATTATGATTAATTATGCATGATCACCTGATCATTTGACTGCCAAATATTTGAAATTCATAATAAATGATTTGTTTGACAGCAAGAGGGGTCTCTTTGTGGTCAGCACTGTCTCAATGGACTGCTTCAGGGGGAATACTTCACAGCAGTAGACCTAGCTCAGTTAGCACAACAAATCGATGAACAGGAGAGAAACCAAATGGCTGAGGGCGGGGAACACCGCGAGGAGTACCGCAGGTTTATTGAAGTATTTGATTTGACTTTAAATTGTTTGCAAATCGATAACTGATTTGTGTTTAGTCTCCGTCGGACAATATGGACGACTCCGGCTTCTTCTCAGTCCAAGTGATTGCCAGCGCTCTCAAGGTTTGGTCACTCGATTTGATTCCATTCAACAGTAAGAATGAAATCGCAGTCATCGCTCAGAATAACCCGACGTAAGGATAGCCTTCAATTGATTGTCGTATTGTTTGAGTTCAACGACTAATTCAATTGTATTTCAGTCTTCAAAAGGCGTATATTTGTAACTATAGAGAGCATTGGTTCACAATACGAAAGATCGGTCGCCAGTGGTTTAACTTAAACTCATTGCTTACGGGACCAGAACTCATATCCGACACATATTTGTCTTTATTCTTAACTCAATTGCAAAGAGAAGGCTATTCCATATTCATCGTCAGTGGAATACTTCCCAATTGTAATGCAGATAATGTTTTGGCCGATCAGATAGTCGTCCAAAAAGAAAAGCCCCGCCTTTTGTCCGAAGTTCACAAATCGAAAAGCAAAGCATCCGACGCATCACTTGAAGCTATTCCTCAAAATAGAAATTTCAATGAAGGAGAGGACAAAGAGTTGGAAGAAGTGATCCGAATGAGTATCGAAAGCAACGCTGAGGCAGAAAGACGTCAATTGGAGGCCGCCTTAGCCCTGAGTCTTGAGTCCACTTCCAGACCTATCAATCAATTCACGAGTGAAGAGGAAATGCTAGACCGGGCTCTCAAGATGTCACTCGAGGCCTTATAACACCACTTCATTCTTTTTTTATTATCTTGTTAAATTTGTTTTACTACTATTAGCTTCTATTCAATTAACTGTTCTGTGATTAGTCACAAATCAATATAACTCTTGACTAACCCCTTCCTCTGCTGTTTTAATACCAACTTTTATACTTAATTTTCTGTTATTTAGTATTTTTTAGGTCCAGACCTTTGTTTCAATCATTTTATGGTTAAATTCTGTGTTTAACCACAAATTGCATTTTATTTAAACCTTGTTATTCTTATTTCCTTGAATATAATTGAATGATTGTCCAGGACAAACAAATAGTCGGACAAACAGTCGGACAAACAGTCGGACAATAGTCTGCACTTTCAGAGGGATTATAATTACTGTTAGTTTAACTTCAGTTCAAATAGTAGTCTCCAATAATTGGCATAATTTTTAATTAAACATTAATTTTAAGGCTAATCATCGGTGAAATGAAACGTTATATTTGTGTTAATTTAATTAATTAATTGTAAATATATTTGATTTCTCGGAGGAGTTATCAACAAATTGAGAGCAAATTGAGTTCGTTTTGACTTTTTTCAGTCATATTTTGTTATTTATTTGGTTTTATTTACTTTCAATTTCAATGGAATTCCCTTTAAATGTCATAATAAATGTCAAACAAATTCATATTCACCTTATTT